>JASDQU010108523.1:81587-93495 GCA_032191745.1 Picea mariana | reverse complement strand
GGGGAGACGTCCCCAGTGACCTGGGGTTTTGAGAAGAAAAAAGGTTTAGCAAGGCTAAGTGATAATAATCCCCCTCACAAGTCACCACCTGATCAGAAAGTCCTGGCTAAAAATCCAATGAATATGAAAGTTAGTCGGAAGTAGTAACCAATAAGAGTACCTTCCTGAGACAAAGCAACAATTAAACTACATGTGCAAGCTTGCTTCCTGGTTAGTACTTCATATAATCAATGAATTTTCTGATAATAAGCAATTGAGAAGTATTATTGACGAAGTAAATCAATGTTTGTACAGTAGCAATCATTACAATATCACTTCTCAATAAAGGCTAAAAGAAACTTTCGCATTCAGTGTAACAATATCAACACTTTAGAAACGATGCCTTAACCAATCATTCAATTTCTTTAAAAGTAAAACAAAACACGCACAAAGGTGTTTATAGCATAAGAAGGTGACAACAACAATAGTGTTAGTAGGGTTAGTTTAGGCTAGGGTTAGTTAGAGTTAAAGGTTGTTCAAAGTAGTTGGTTGTTTGTATGATCAAGGTTCTCAACACAATGGAGGTCTTAGATTAGTGCCTTATTAGGGTAAATGGAGTAAAAAAGGGATACAAATGTTGAAGGGTCGTGATGATAGTAACAGGGCTAGAGACAAGAGGTTTTGATGTTGAAGTGTTTCTATAGCAAGGCTTCAAAAAGTCAAACCCTAAGGGAGACAACTCACTATGGTGTAGGTGACCTAGGCCTTAGTGTGTCTTCCTCTTTCTCTATCTCAAAAGACAAAATTTGCATGGGTAG
Source organism: Picea mariana (assembly GCA_032191745.1). NCBI lineage: Eukaryota > Viridiplantae > Streptophyta > Pinopsida > Pinales > Pinaceae > Picea > Picea mariana. Next base: position 92,698 of record JASDQU010108523.1, on the reverse strand, counting down.
CTTGAGCAAGAAACGATATGGCTGAAGACAAGAGATTTTAATGTTGAGGTGTTCCTAAAGAAAGGCCTCAAAAATGAAACCCTAGGGGAGAAAGGATCACTAAAGTGTAGAATAGCTAGACCTTAGTGCTTTCTCTTCCTTCTTCAGCTCATAGACAACAAAAGGACAGCTAGGCTTGAAGACTAGGATTAGAGTGTTTCAATGGCAAGGTTCTATCTTACTTCAACAAATCAAAGGGCTCTTAATCTTAGTAGGGACATGAGACAAGGACATTAGCATGTGCTTGTCACCTAGGGTTTTATTTAACAAATTATAATAGCAAATGCAAGAAAACAACACTACAACCATTCAATCAAGAAGTTTTGCATAAATTTACTTACATTTAACCAAGGTCACATAGCCATACCCTAGTTGTAAAACTTCCACCAAGAGGAATGCCAAAAATAGCCAAAAAAGGCTTCCTTCAGCAAGTGCACCTAATAATTTCAGCCAAAACCCTAGAATAGGGCACAAATTTTAGACCTCACCAAGTGGTGATTGAAAGATGATCCAAAATATGAAGGGAAAAAATCCTCAATATATAGCATACCAATGACCTAAATTAAAAATTAGGTCATCAAAAGGTCGACAAGGCCAAAATACCAAAATCATATTGTTTTACATTAAATGTCATAAATGAAACCCTAATCAAGAAAAAGTGAGACATCATCCCTTTTATAGGGTGACATTATCCCTTTCTAGGGAAAATACAGCCTCCTGGAGAAAAACATTAGACTCCTAGGGCTTCTCCAAGTTGCCACATGTGCCACACTACCATAACTGTCTCCCCAAAACGTCCACAATGTTGGATGACATCATGGGCATGCTAGGTGATGTCATGGGCCTTCCAAGGCCAACGTTCCTATGGAGAGGGCTCATCCCCCCTAGGTAAGGCTCTGCCAAGGTGCCTCTATGAAACATCCTTTTTTTCTTCAATGAAAACCCCTCTTTCTTGTCTATGCCCCCTACCGAGGTCTCAACATCCATCTGGTGGGCTCTTTATCCCCATGGAGGTCTGAATTGATCATCTCCCTATGTGTTCCTATCCAACATGGTACTTATCCGTTGAGCATGATCCTTCACATCAACAACTATGCCCTCCAAGGGCTCATAAGTCACAAGGATCATAGCAATGTCAATCACATCTCATCATCAATATTATTAAACATGTGCATAAAACCCCTTTACCCCAGTCTAGTGCTCAAAGACATTATACAAGTCTGCAATGCAAGTTTGGAGGAAGTGACATGACGTCCTATTGGGCTAGTGTCTACTAGAAGAGGGATGTTTCTGGAAAGGATTAAATCCAAGTCATGTAAGTGGGTGGGGTGGATGGGGATGCCTGGGAAAAAGGTGCAGTGATAGCAAGGATGGCTTACCAATGGGTGTCTCTATGGAGGGTGAGCCGCACCTGTCATGGATGCAAATGTTTCCAAGCCCATTCATGCCTTTTATCTTCATTCTTTTTCTTCCAAGATGCTAGTCAAATGACACTGCCCTGGCTTGGTGACCAATGGTGGCAATGTTAGCCACAAGAATTTCACACAAATGAGAAGGCTGGCTCGTGATGAGATCCCCTTTCTCTTGGCTATGACACCAAGAGTCACTAGCCTGGCATGGTGACCAGATGTCGGTAGTGTCATACCGTTGGATGCTTATGGACCTAATAGGCTAGCTCGTGATGAGACCCCCTATCCTCTAACCAGGTCTTGTTTTATTGTTTTTATCTTTTTTATTGCTTTTTTCTTTCAAGGAGCTAGTCAAGGGACACTGCCCTGGCTTTGTCACTAGAGGTGGCAATGTTACCCAGAAGCACATTCTCGAAAATGAGAAGGTTGGCTCGTGATGAGACCCCCTTTCTCTTGGCCATGAAACCAAGTGCCACTACCCTGGCATGGTAACCAGCTGCTAGTAGTGTCACACCGTTAAGCACCCATGGACCTAATAGGTTGGATCGTGATGAGACCCCCTATCCCTCAACTAGGTGTTGTTTTATTATTTTTTATGGGTCCCTCTGTTTCTTGCTAAGAATCTTTTTATGGCTTTCTCGGGGATCCTTGGGCGAAGCATCTTGAGGTTTTATTCTTAGGTTTTTATTGTCAGCTGCATTTACCCCCAGGCCTTTTAACCCATTCTTCCCACAAGGTAAGGTACAACCCCTAAATGATTGGTCAAACCTATGCCCAGACCATTGTAATGGGATGGGTGAGCGAGAAATAAGATGGAAAGTGGTATGTGTGACAGGAACAGATGATGGCTTTTCACAAATCCCCCCAGTGGAAACTCAAAACCTATGGACACAAGCTTGCTAGGGCATCCTGTCATTCCCCCTAGACATGGTCAAGTGGACAAGCATAAGATCCAAGCACCCATTAGAAACAAAGGAATCAAATGCAGATAATCAAAGGTTTTGAGGATCAGAGTGACACATACCATGATACTCAGACTCCTTACCTCATGGAGCAAGAACCACCTTTGATACAGGACCAAGCCGAAGGTGATGGATGTTGTTACTGTTGCTGACAAAGTGGAGGCGCTGAAAGGGAGAAAATATGGGCCCTCCAGGGCCATGCTCAAGTCGATCTAGCTCTTGGTACTCCATGTCTAGGACCTGTGGGCCTCGAGACATAATCTCCTCGTTATCCCTAAAAGTGGGGGATAACAAAAACCACATAATGCTTTTTCTTATATGTATTTAAGAATTACATTCATTGGAAGCACCAACTTCCTTTGTTTTCCAACTACAACTGGAAGGAGGCTCCAACCCCTTAGTTTCTCAAGCTACAACTTGAGGGAAGCTCCAACTCCCCAATTCTCTGGTTACAAACAGAAGGAGGCTACAACCCCCTAGTTTCTTAGGCTACAACCTCAGGGAAGATCCAACTCTCCAATACTCTGGCTACAACCAGAAGGAGGCTAAAACCCCCTATTTTCTTCAGATACAACTGAAAGATAGCGATAACCACCTGTTCTTGCCCCATCCAACTGCCCTAAAATATAAGTAGAATGATGGAACCACTGTCACACTATCACTGTGAGATATATTGTTATAAACTTGTACCAATCAACTTATAATCAACATGTACCATAAACAAGTGCACCAACCATGCACCAACCTGTAATCATCATTTACCATAAACAAGTTCGTCAACCATGCACCAACCTATACCTCAACCTGTAATCATCCTATACCATAAACAAGTGCATCAACCATGCATCAACCTGTACCAAACAACCTGTAATCAGCCTGTACCATAAACAAGTGCATGAACCATGCACCAACCTGTACATCAACCTGTAACATCAACGAGCCCATCAACCATGCACCAAATATGTACCAATCATGCATCAAATACACATAAAATATGACTCATTAAGATGTACCAACATTGTCAACTGTACACCTCATGTATGTGCCAAGTCATCAACTACTTGTCTCAACCATGTACCCAACATGTACCTCAACCAAAAGCCCTCATCAATTTCATCATCAAAATATGATTTCTAACTCTGTAATAGACCTAATGTATATGATCACATACCTGCAAACCTTCCTTAACTTTAACAACAACAGACTAGTATTTTCATCAAACTTTACTTTAGTCTCACATGACTAGTTTTGGATTAGTCAACAACCCTAACTTGAAATAATCATAAATATGCACCTGTAATGAATAAAAATATGAAAATTGTACACATTGTTCTTCAGTGTGTTTTATGCAATTCCTCTAGGTGTCACTACTTGGAACCTCTCAGAAAAGGAGTTATAGAAAAAATGGAATACCTTATTGAATGTTGGCTTATTCTAGAGGGAAAACTTATAGAGTGTGCACTGCATGGAATATTTGTTATATGGATCTAAAAATTGTACACAGAATACTACAGACTATAATATAACCAACACATTTGGTCTTACTAAATTTGGATCTCTTATGAAGAAGTTATGACATTTTTACCTGAAACACTTGTTTTAGACTAGTTTCAGGACTAGCCACAAACCCTATTTTCCACGAAGTGTAACTCCAAAAATACAATGACCCACAAGATGAAATTTGTACCATAGCTACTTGGATATGTTTCCTCAATGGCCTCCAAATTGCATGGTCTGAATCATTCTAGAAAAAATGTTATTGTGAAAATGGTGAGATGACCTGTAAGTAGCATACCTTAGAAAGAATCATCAAAAGAATTTATCCTCCCTTGAATTTCGACCTACTTTACTTCACCTTCCCTCTAAAATTCAGCTTAGATATCCTTTGGTAACCTCAGTCACATGTAGATATTCAATATTCTCAAGTGTGATTAAAATGAGAGAGCCTTTCCTCTTATTTATACTTTCATGTAGATTCCTGAAGAGGTTACCTTTTAACCATCTTAACCCACTTTCCTTATTTTAGGGTTAACCCATTTCTAACCACTTGTAACTTAGTAATTTTTCCATTAACTTTATTATTTAAATAATTTATTTTGTATTCACTTTGAATTATAGTAAACTCATCACTTCACTTTATTATTTACCTTCTAAAATCTCTTAAACCACATTGACCTTTTGGGGCTTCTAGATGATTCATGAGGGTTCTCCAACTTCACATGGACATAACTATCTAATTGTGAGGAGTTATGTGACGTTCCACATACCACCGAAAATGGAGTGACCCGTACTATCCATATAGAAAGTCTTAACTTCAAATATATTAAAACACATACCATTATCCATCAAACAAACTTGGGTCCATTACCCAAATCTGGGTTCTCCAACTTCACATGGCTATAACTCTCTAACCATAAGGATTTATGTGACATTCCACATACCGCCGGAAATGACATGAAATGTACTACCCATATAGAATAGGCTTACCGTCATATATATTAAAACTCATATCATTATAAATCAAACAAACTTGGGTCCATTAACCAAACCTTTGTGCTACCAGAATTCGCTACTGGAATTTCTCCAAGGGTTGAGATCAATGAAAAACAAAAATCCATACCAACTGTCCATCAACCTAAGTCAACTGTCTGATAGTGTTTATGTTATGTCGAGTGCACATGGAGGTAATAGGGGGGAAGATCCCCCCTTCACAAGGGTTTAGGGGCACAAAAATTATCTGTTTTTTGCATCCATTTTTGGGAGTTTTTTTGACACATGCTTTTGTCGATGGTTTTCTATTTCCGGTTAAGGAATTACGGTTGTTGACTAATATGAGTCATTTTATTAGATTTTTCAATGTTGTGGGATCCTATATTTATATTGTATTATAAACATTGTATGAGATGATTAATATAGAAGATGTTGGTTTTCCCTATTAGGTTTCCAAGGGAAAAATCTCTATGTAATGTGTGTATTTTCCATTTCATATTTTTTGTTCTTTTATTGAACATATGTTTACAACAAATATTGTGCAAGGTTAAATAAACACTTATGAGTCTAAAATTTTATCCTGTAGTACTTGATATGTCTTCTTTGCAATGGCACATGTATAACCAAAATTTATGTGCCAAGTGAAAGTTATGGTAACTTTACCAAAACTTTTTGATTTTAGGCCTTTTTTAGAGAGAAATTGTACAACATGCCACGTGTACAATATTTTAGATATGATTATAACATTTTTACTTGAAATAATATTATATGTATCTATTTCAAAGGAACTAGTGGCACTCAATTTTGAATTTCCAAGCATATATGCCACTTATACCAAGAACACATGTTTGAGGATGATTATAAGACTAGTCAAATGCCCCTACCTTCCACAACCTATATCTCATAAATTAAAGAGATGCAAACTTTGAAATTTTTATCACAAGTAATTTTCTATGTCTACTTAGAATCCTAAAAATTTCACAGTCTGAAACATGACCAAACAAAATTTGTAGTGAAATTCCCAAAACGAATCATTTCAGATGGATTTCAAGGCTAGTAAAAAGCTCTAACTTCCAAAAGAATTATATCCTAAGTTAAAATGACCCAGAACCTGAAATTTGTACCAAGTGTACTTTTCTATGTATTCTCAATATGAGAAAAATTTCACATTCCAAAAATTTGCAGAAAAAAGTTAGTGAAATTTCAAAAATGATTCATTTGAGACCGATTTCAAGGCTAGTAAAAATCCCTAACTTGCATAGGATGTATCTCTGAAAGTAGAATGACCTAGAACCTAAAAGGTTGACCCAACATATTTTTCCATGGCTTCTCAATATTATTAAAATTTCACAGTCTGAAACTTTTTAGAAAAACATTATAGCAAAAATACCAAGATGACTTGCTTGAAGTGACAAAACCCTAGGATTGATGCTCTAATACCAAATGTTATGTTCCAAATGCTTAAAATATCAGAATAAATTGAAAGCACACATGATGTAAACCAATGTGAGAATGGAGTGCAACTCCATTAAATATAAGATAAACAAGTTCCACAATAACTCCTTAAATAATAGGAGAACCTCCTTCAAATATCCAAATGCATTCATACACTGACACAAGAACACTCACTAATCCATAGTTCTCAATGTGGACCAACTATGTCATGTGGATTTAAATCATATACTTTTCGATGAGAGTGTTTATCTTTGACTTTCAAGAGGCTTCAAGAAAGTTTGGCTCATTTTGATTATTTGAATTCTTTTTAGATCCATACGAACTACTTCTAAGTGCTCCTTGCCCAAGTACTCCTTGCTTGGTGAATGTGTTGAGAGAGTATCTACGAACACCATGATTTTGGTGGCTTGGAGTTGAGTCGTCATCAATAATAGGAAGATGTATGGTTTATCGAGTTGTCTTGATGCTATTCTGATTATTGTAGTCAAGATCCTCGCTGGATCTTTCTTTGTTTTCAATTGTGGGTGTCAATATGCATCATAATGTGACCGCCCTTTTTTTGAAATATTTCATTCATCGTGCTTGAAGCTTAATAATAGTTTACACATTAATGGGTTTGGAGTAATACATGGAAGCATAATCTTCCACCTATTCTTTTATGGCAAAACAAATAAGAAGACCATCAACAACATATAGGTAATTTTTAAATCACAAGCCTTGGACCATGTGGTTGAATTGGATAAATGCGCTAACAAAAATCATTGACACATCATCATTTTCACATGACATCTAAAGGATGGAAGATTGGCTTATATCACCTTAAAGTACACTATTTTCACAATTGTTGTCTCTTGTTGACTTTGTCATTTTCTTTGTGAGTTTAGCATACAGGAAAACCTCATATAATGTTTTTAAAACATGAGAAACAAATTATAGTCAATGTTTTATGATGAAATAATATGTTTTTAGGTTTTGGCATAGCATAGTCAAAATCATAATTTGAAAAGGTGCAGTATGACATAACCAGAATGAAAAAGGCATGAAGCATATCTGGGTTGAAAAATGAATCATGAGCACAACATATGATAGCGCGAGGAGTAAGGAAGGAACAACTCATCAAAAATGTGCAAACTTTTACACAATCAATATGAGATAAGAAGAAGCATGGAAACACTTTGTCGGCTAAGTACTATTGACCGAAATGGTCATCAACATATGCCAAAAAATAGATGCACATCGCTTATAGTGGCGTGTAAGCTTAAGTAACTTTGGTATTTGGAGAACAACACACTAAAATGTATGGGGACGAAAGATCAGAGCAATTGATGGTAATCATTGTCTATTATACAACAGGAAGAATAAATGGAGATTTAAATGATGTATGGTTTGGGATTTCATGGAATAATTATTGGAAAGTGAAATGATGAGGGGGTTTGATCATGTATCTATAATAGACAAAAGCTATTAAAATATTTGAAAAAAGGATTAGAAAGTTGTATGAATTGTCATGGACACTTGTTGAGGGAAAAACCAAAGGTAACACTAAGCATCCATGATGTGTATCCAGGAGCTATCTAAATATGACAGGGATGAAGAAAGGGAAAGAAAAGAAAACTTGGGAAGGATTGAATGACCGTCTCAAGAAAGGACATCCCACTTGGTAAGCATAAGATAAACAAAGCAAGGAACTTTGACACATAAATAAGGCAACATAGTTCACCTGCAAGTCTCTTGTACACCAAATGAAATTGGTCAATTAGTTAATCATAATATACATTGGATACCTTTCTAATCACTGACAATTTCCCCATCAATTCCAACCATCCAATCAAAATAAAAAAGGGAAAATAAAAGAAAGTGTATAATTGAAAGAAAAAAAAAAGGAAAATAAAGTAAAGTAAAATGAAGCAAGCCAAAAGATTAATCTACCCCTTTTGTTTAAATTTATTTTTATTTACATTATTGTATATTATTTTTTATTTATATACATGGAAAAGGGATGCAACAACCTAGTACTCAAATGGGATGACACTTGGCATAGAGGAACACATCATTTTCTTTACAAGCACAAGTCATGACTTGGAATACTTTGTGTAAGGAAATCTTACCAACATGCCAACCAATAGATGCATATGGCGAGGGAAAATGACCTATCAAGAACAAAAAGAAATGGTTACAATCCTTCAAGACATGCCAACCAACAGGATGAACTTTGCATCTTAAACTGAAATAATCAATAGGATTAAAGATTTCAAGTTTAAGGTTCAATGTTTTAACAACAAATATAGGGTCAATAGACTCATAAAAAATTATCATATCATTTGTTGCCATCTTCCTACTAGAAATAGGGTCATCATAATGCAAAGAAGATTCATATAAAGGATTCAAAAACATAGTAATGCCCTTGAACTCATCATCATTATTGAAAGGAAATGTGCACATATCAAGATGAATATGCATATAAATATTGTTCTCCTTGAACTCTTCTAATTGAAAAAATGGATTTGAAAAAGTATTATCCAATTCAGTATCTTGATGAGGATCTTCAAAGGAATATTCATCACATGCATCAATAGAAACATAAGGATCCTTATCTACTTGATTTAATTGTTCATTAGTAACATCATCATATAACACTATATCATAAAGGGGACTAAAGAGGTCAAAATCAACTCTCTTTGCATAGTCATCTTCTCTAATGTATGTGCATGAATGATAGGCTTGGGGTAAATCATGATCTTGGGGTTGGGCTTGTCTATTAGTTTCGCGAATGGTGGTATTTGGAATGTGAGGGATGGACTAATCATTGAGTATCATGAAATGGTCATGATAATCTTCATATCCAAAATCTTGATCCCAAATAGTGAAGGAATTATAATTAGGCCCTAGGAAAGAGGGCTCCAAAGATCTTTCAAGGTGAGCTTGTTTAGATAATCTATGTTCAATATAGAGCATGTGATTTTGTAAATTTTGGATGATGTGCATTAAGGATGATAAATCTATGTGCATGAAAAGTAAATCTATGTGCATGATAATTATCTTTATGTGCATGAAAAGTAAATTAAACTAAAGTTATTGAAAAATAAATAATACAATTGTAAATGTTAAATAGTTAAAGAAAAATAAATATAAACAAATTTTGTATTTTGAAAATATTTGATTTTTGTGTATTGTGCTTTTATGTTATTTTGTATTTTGTATTTGTATGAAATGTTAAATTAAACAAAATTTAAGTGAATAATGTAAGTGAAAAACTTAAAAACAAAGTTAAACTAACTAAACTCAAATTACAAGAAAACCCTAAAATTAAAAAAATTAAAATCTTTATTAAATGATTTTTTACAATTATTAAATTTTATATGTTTTATGACTATAATTTTTATATTTTTATTTGTGTGAATGAAATGTAAAAATTAAAGCCCCCGGGGGGCAGCTCAATTGGCAAGTGCCGTGAAAATGAAGTTCCATGAGGTTTCGAGTTCAATTCCCCCCGACTTACCTTGTGTGTCGTGTAACGCGAGCACGTGCCCAACTAGTTGCAAAAATTAAAAAGAAATGTAAAAATTAAAAGTTAATAAAGTTAAAAACCCAAATGTTAGTATTTACAAGAACTCTTTTAAAATAATAAATATAGTATAATGGATCTTATTTTGTTTTCTTTAAATATAATAATGGATAAAACAAAACCAAAGTTAAATTAATAAAACTAGATGAAAGAAAATGAAAGATATATACATTAAAAATGAAATGTGTTTTGGATTTTATATTTTTTTGAATTTGTGTTAAGAGAAAATTAAGAGAAGTGAAACTTAGAACAACAAAAGAAAATATTTCAAAAGTATGAAGAGTGATCTTTATTGTTAAATGAAATGTTTTTTGTATTTATATTTTTTAATAAATTGTATTAAAAGAAAATAAAGAGAAGTGAAACTTAAAACAACAAAAGAAAATGTTTCCAGAATATAAAGAGTGATCTTTATTATTAAACGAAACCCATACATTCTCATATGAAGCTTTTGAATCCTGAGAATTGGAACCTAGGTTATTTTCTTTAACTATTTTAGATGGAATAGTACATCATACATGAAGTGGAATCTGATAATTAACAGAACAATGACAAAGATAATTAACAGAACAATGACAAAGGCACTGAAAAAAATGATTAGCACTTAAAAAAATTCAGACTTATAACAAAACCGACTTATGCAAGAAAACAAATTACCTTAAAACACAACCCAAAATCATCCTTGCTCTGTTCCTTGTGCCACTTTGCAAAACGTCCTTACTATCAACAGCTTTATCAAATCCCTGGTGAAAGTGAATGGAAGATGAATGATAAAATGAACCTCACTCGCTCTGCATACCTCTCTCTAAAAGTTTTTTTCCTAGCGGTTAGGGTTAGTTTAAGGAAATAAATCCTGGAAATACTCCACATGGAAATTTTTCTATTCTTGTTGGCGGGAATCTCTTAAATTCTTAACACTAACTAAGAGCATAAAGATTCTGAGCATAGAAACTATATTCATAAGCTTTATGTTATCAAATAGTGCATTGATGGAAAACATGTTTTCAGCAACACAAAGCGTGATTCCAAGTCTACTTCCAGCAAGTATAGCATCTTGTAGCATTAAGAACTCTTCTGACTAGATTTTGTTAATTTCAAAACACTTGATGCTGCGAAATCCTTGGTGAATAACATTAAGAGCATGACTTTGTAATGTCAAAATTAATTTCCCATACGTTGAGAGCAGCTATT
>JASDQU010108523.1:15174-32104 GCA_032191745.1 Picea mariana | reverse complement strand
CCAAGTGCGAAGTGACACCACCAATAATGACAATGGGTTCTAAGGTACGAGCACAACCTGTCACTATGAAAGATGTTATGAAGTCAAACAATGACAAGGGTCATTCAATCAAGGCCCGATGATACTCAGCCTTGTCGAATGCATGATAACTTCCAATGAGGCTAACGACTACCAAGGTGCTCTACTTTTGGATCATCTGTAGATAATGGGTTGGAGTCGATACGGGATGACCTACTGAAAAGAAGATAAATGATGTCTCTCTTCCCTCAGCACAAAGTGATAACTCAAGAAGATATAAGATGAAAAAACCAAGTACCATATTCCTATTGTTGGATGAAGGGGACAACTAACTCAAAGCAGAAGACTTGATGATAAGGAATGAAGAGACAATACAAAAGATGACTCAAGACTCTCCTATGTCTCTTCAATTACCCATCCTAAAGGCTCAATGCTTTGGGAATATGAGCAAACGGGACCCCCATCTAGGCTCAATTCTTTGGGAATATGAGCAAACGGGACCCCCATCTAGGCTCACTCTAATGATAGAAAAAAAGGCTCAGCATATGAAAGATAAGACACTCATATTTTGACCTAGGAAAAGCAATAGTGGATAGCCACTATTCTATGAAAAAAAACATCACAAGACACAAGCACATGCTCATATATTTTGGAAAACATCAGCGACACTTAAGCAAAGGCTGAAAAGTAAATAACTGAAAGGAAATACATTGCAAGGGAAAGGTAAATTATTGTCTCAAAAACTAAAAATCAGCAACAAGGAAAGACTGAAATAACATGTGGAAAGGAAATACAACTACCCTAGACCCAAAAATTTTCACCTCAAAGTTGTTATGATTAAATCATCATACTCAAAGGACCAATGTAACCATGCAGAAAAATGATTGGTGTGATAGGAAATATCAACAAAATTCAACCTTCTAGGGGGACCGATCGTGAAATCTATATGACCCAAATATGCTTTGATGTACTTGATAATTAAGGCATAAATGAAGGGTGTTGGTTGGGATTTAGAACATGGTATTTCAACAATAATTAGCATGAATTCCTGAGAGACAAAAATATTAGAATCTACCTACTGAAATACCTCCATCATTTTGACCTCAGCTAGATCATGATGAACTCTGATTTCCAACCTCCGATCAATCACAAGATCATGAAGAACAACCTCTGGTTGTGACATCATAGGCAAAGTGTAAGGGACATCATTCTCTAGTTGGAAACTTGGATCTTCCCACTATAATGGTATATGAACAAGTTGTTCCTAAACCACTATTGTGATGTGCACAGATGAAGTCTCCTGCTAATAAAATTCTACTTGGTTGAATTTTGGTTCATCCTCTTGAAATTTTTCATCATCACTAATGGAAGGAACCAATTGTTGATGTTTGGGAAACATCGGGTAGACAGTCTCCCAGAGTGGCCATGATGACTTGGCTAAGGAGAATGGCCCAGGCGTAGTATTTGAAGAATAAAAGACTCGAGGTGTCGATGGATCTCTAGGAGGCAGCATCGGGAAAACATTCACTCACAAGGGTGTACCTATGGTGAATGTCCTAGGTGCATTCTTCGAAGGACAGAAGACTCAAGGTGTTAGTGTTCCTCCAATGTGTGGTAGCATCGGGCATACATTTACCCACAGGGGTGTACCTTTGGTGAATATCCCAGGTAAGCATTGGGAATACCTCCTCCTAGATTATGTTGTAGACCAATGTAGATAGGATACATTTATCAAAAGGGTGTGCTTGTGGTAAATGGGCCCAGGTGTAGTCCTCTCCTTGATAATGACAAGTGATATGGACTCGAGGTGCTTGAGGTTCTTTCCACGTGTCATATAGCATTGGGCTGACATTCACTTGCATGGGTGTAACTATGGTGAATGGCCCAGGTGTGATCTTATTCCTTAGTCATGGTGATTTGACAAGGATGGGTATAAGACCTGAGGTGCTAGACACAATTGTGTGGAGATGGATCATCAACATGGCTCATGAGAAACTTTTCTATGAAAGAATAAATCCAAGAAGACAATGAAATGTCAAGAAAACAATTGAATAAGAATCTAGAAAGTAAAAGAAGAAAATAGAAGTCAAGAAGATCAAGTCGACTCCATTGAAGCATTGAAGAAACACTTGTAAAAGAAACAAAAGAAATAGAATAAAGTTAAAAGAGAAAAAATGACAAGTCGTCCCTACCAATAAAATAAGGTGACTTGACTAGTATAAATAAAAGAAAGTTCATTTCATTATTAGACATCAAATCAGCTCCCCTCATCTAGTGTGAATTATGCATTTTCTAGTTGTAAGTTGCAGTTGTCAATTGCCAATTGTCAATTGTGTAAATTATGTGGTGTGTTATCTTAGTGTAGTGATGTGCCATACTTGAGGGATCTTCCTCACACTAGGGTGCAACTTTTTATGTTCTTGGAACTCTTCATTTGTCTGGTGATGTATTCATGAACTTGGATTAAATATCTTCTAGAGAAAAGTTTGTTGGGTTTTTCTCTCGATTTCGGGTTTTCCCAGGATAAATCTTGTGTATATTGTGCATGGTTATTTCTTTGTGATTTTGTTATTTTCGCTGCAATTTTATTTCAATTGAAATTTCCAGTTTGTAATTTTTCTATGATAACAATGGTATTAAAATTTGTTTGAAATCATAAGATTATAATTATCAGATCTAGAAATTAGAAAAATCAACATCGTATCAGATCTTTTTCAATATTTGTCGTTGCACAATCTCAAATTTACCATTGCACATGAAATGCATCACTACAAAGTTTTTTGTCAAGATAATTGAGCACTTACTGTAAATTTGTTGGGACTAACTCCACCACAACTCAACTCGCCTTTCTCCAATGCATCTATTGCACCTCTAATATTGACATTCTGTCAAAGTTGAAATTTTAGGGTTTTCAAGCTTATTGACATTTTCTTGACATTGAACCTTTTGTTTCTGATTTTTGTGATTTCTTCATGTATTGATGGTGTATTTTCTAAGATTTGGAGGCAGTAGTGGTGATGTATCCTACAGTGTATGACAACTTGAAATCAAATGGAACAATAACAACAAGACTCCAAGTTTGCATATCAAGTTTGCATATCAAGTTTCATATTTTATAATGTTGCATCTTAAGTAAATGTTGGGACAATAGTCTTTAGAGGTCTATTATTGTTGAGTACTATTGCTATCAAATGTTTAGTAACAATTGAATATTGTTGGTACGATGATCATTATGTAAATGATCATTGTTTATTACTAATGATGTGTTTTTTTACAAGTTGAATTGATCTCTTCCCTAGCCTAGTAACCCTATGGAAAATACAGTGGTTCCAACCCCTTTGGGCAAGGTTAAATTCCATGGAGGTTGCCATGGATATCGTCTCTTATTTTTTCTTGTTCTAGGAAGGTTACCATGGAGAAATGATTGGTCACAACACTATAAAAGTGTTTTTCTTGTCTCTTGTTTTGTTCTTGTTCCGAGAAGGTTACTGTGGAGGAATGATTGGTCACAACACTAGAAAAGTGTTGTTCTTGTTCCTATTCTTATTCTTGTTCTGAGAAGGTCATGGGTGATATCTCTGAGAGGGATCTATAATGACGATTGAAGATAAAAATAGGTTAGATGGTCTCTAGTTTGAGACATGGAGCAGACTATCCAGACAAGGAGTTTGGTACATGACAATATACATCCATGTACCGAAGGAGAAGAGGACGAAGTTAGAACCTTCTAAAAATAAGGGTACTTTGTGGGATACAAAGTGTCTCATATGGAGATTTATAGTGAGGAGCAGGAGGCTTTGAAGGATGACTGAACATATACGTCTAGTCCAGTTGTTCATAATTCATAATATCAGGAGCCAACATGGATAATGGATCTACCTAGAGATGTTGCAGTGACCAAGAAGAGGTAAGCTTGGCTTTGTGACACTTTGCAAGATGAAAAGAGGCATACAGCTCCTCGTGGCACCTTCAGGGAGAGAAAACGACCTTAGAATTTCTTGAGTTACATAGAGTCATAAATATGAGGAGGAGCAGGTGGCTCCACCAGTGGTGAGGCAAGTGGCCCCACCAAGTACCAGATAAGAAGGAGCCAGAATTCATAGGGAGTCATCCCTCGGGATCCAGTAGGGACGAGTAGCCTCCCAGACAGTTCATAGGAGATCAGAATTCAGAGGAGGTCAGTAGATGCAGAGGGAGAAGATGTATTTGGATATTGTACAGACTCATAGAGAGTCATGTTTCAGAGGAAACATACGAACTCAGAGTGAGCCTGATCTCAGAGAGAGTTAGATGGCTCAGAGGGAGAATCGATCATTTAGAGAGAGTTTCCCCTCAGGTTTAGGTGATAGAGAGGCATCTTCCAAGACTAAAAGGCATGTGTCATGAGTTGAGGAGCCCATACGAAAGCTTCATAGGCTTCTAGGCGATGTGAGACCTCCTAGGAGAATCCACTTCTTTCAGTAGACTTTGCTACAGTGATAGAGGAGGCAGCTAGTCAAGAGGACTAGGGTATGGGTTTTGCTTTAGTTGTAGGGGGAGAATCTAGTGAGGTAATAGCCATCAAGTTTGAGAGGATTCCATGGTGGAAGAGTATCAACCATGATGATTAGTTCTAAGACCTGAGGAGAATTATGTGGTGACTTTCAAGTGAATCTACAAGATCAAGCATGTAGTAGATGGCATCATCGAGAATTACAAAGCGAGATTTGTGGTGAAAGGATTCCCTCAAAAATAGGGAGTGGATTATGAGGAGACTCTTTTCTCCAATCGTTAGGTACACTTCCATCAGGACTATCATTTCTCTTGATTCAGTGATGGGTTGGAAATTACATCAGATTGTTGTAAAGACAATGTTCCTCAATGGTGTGATTGAGGAGGAGGTGTACATAGAGAAACCTTACGGATTTTTGATATATGGGAATCAATCTCATGTTTTCATATTGAAGAAGACATTGTATGGACTCAAGCAGGCACCCAGAGCTGATACTCCTAGATTGATGGAAACTAGATGAGTTTGGGCTTCACTGAGAGTGACGCAAATCCAAACCTTAACTACAAGGTTGTAGATAGTGATCCAATGATCTTGCTATTGTATGTTGAGCAGAGTAGCTCATTGACAAGTAAAAGAGAGAGTTGGATTCATAGTTTGAGGTGAAGGATCTTAGCCAGATGTACTATTTCTTGGGATTAGAGTTGTGACAAAGATCAGATGAGATCTTCCACAGTTAGGGGATACTGATGAGGTTCGTTATGATGGACTGCAATTCCATAGCTACACCTATGGAGACAAATCTAAATAAGTTGAGTTATTATGCTTCACATTTGGTGGATCCCACGATATACAGGCAGTGTATTGGATCCTTGATGTACATGGTTAATACTAGGCCAAATGTTTGCTTTGCAGATGGCACCCTAAGCCAGTATTTGGTTGAATCCCAGGAAATTCCATTGTGTTGTAGTGAAGCATGTGTTGAGGTATCAACATGGTACAATTGGATATGGTTTGTATCAGGTGGTGAAGTGAGGTTGTAGGTATATACAAATTTTGTTTGGGGAGGGAGTGCAGTGGATAGATTGAGAACCATGGGGTGCTACTTCACCTTGGGATCAGTCACGATTTCTGGGATAATAAGTAAGTAAGTTTCTATATAAATCATTACATCAGAGACGAAGTATATCACAACTAGTGTCACAAGTCGTGAAGCAGTGTGTCTTTGGAAACTTCTTGCAGTACTATTTGAACAAGAGCTTGAGATAAAATATCACTTCATCTGCAACATGATGCAGAAGGGAGAAGTGAAGCTCTAGTACATATCCACAATTGAGTAGATTGTGGATCATCTGATAAATGGTGCATAAGGAAGTGGCGAAGCTTCAGCGCATATCCATAGATGATTATATTGTGGACATTCTCACCAAGCCTCTATCCAAAGCAAAGTTTGTTTACTTCAGGGACAAGCTTGGAATGATGGAGAATGTCTCCCTTGCTAAGAGGAAGTGTTGATGTTTGGGAAGCATCGGGTAGACATTCTCCTAGATTGGCCATGATGATATGGCTGAGGAGAATGGACCAAGCGCAGTCTTTGAAGGAAAGAAGGATTAAGGTGTTGATGGATCTCCATGAGGCAGCATCGGGAATACATTTAATCACAGGGGTGTACCTGTGGTGAATGGCCCAGGAAAAGTCTTCGAAGGACATAAGACTTGAGGTGCTAATGTTCCTCTAGTGTGTGGTAGCATCAGGAACACATTCACCCACAGGAGTGTACCAATGGTGAATTTCCTAGGTAAGCATCGGGCAGACCTTCTCCTAGATTGGGATATAGACCAATGGAGATAGGATACATTTATCACAAGGGTGTACTTGTGGTAAATGGTCCCAGGTGTAGTCCTTTCCTTAATCATGAAAAGTGATATGGACTCGAGGTGCTTGAGGTGATTTCCACGTGTCATATAGCATCGGTATGACATTCACTCACATGGGCATACCTATGGTGAATGGCCCAGGTGTGGTATTATTCCTTAGTCATGGTGATTTGACAAGGACGGGTATAAGACCTGAGGTGATAGACATAGTTGTATGGAGATGGATCATCAACATGGTTCATGAAAATTTTTTATATGAAAGAATAAATCCAAGAAGAAAAGGAAATGTCAAGAAAAAAATTGAAGAAGAATCCAAAAAACACAAAAAGAAAATAGAAGTCAAGAAGATCAAGTCAGCTCCATTGAAGCATTGAAGAAACACTTGTAAAAGCAACAAAAGAAATAAAATAAAGCTAAAAGACAAAAAATGACAAGTAGGCCCTTCCTCTAAAATAAGGTGGCTTGACTAGTATAAATAAAGGCAAGTTCATTTCATTATTCCACATCACATCATCTCTCCTCCTCTAATGTGCATTAGCCAATTGCAGTTGCTAGTTGTGTAAATTTTTTGGTGTGTTATCTTGGTCTAGTGATGCACCATACTTGAGGTATATTCCTCACACTAGGGCACAAATTTATATGTTCTTGGAACTCTTCATTTGTCCGGTGATGTATTCATGAACTTGGATTAAACTTATTCTAGAGAAAAGTTTGTTTGGTTTTTCTTCCAAGTTCGGGTTTTCCCAAGATAATTCTTGTGTCTATTGTGCATGGCTATTTCTTTGTGATTCTATTATTTTCATTGCAGTTTTATTTCAGTGTGTAATTAGTCTATGATAACAATGGTATTAAAATATGTTTGAAATCATAAGGTAATAATTATCAGATATGGAAATTAGAAAAATCAACACCAATGAACACTCTTGAGCACTGGAATATTTTCCTTCATCTTCTTGTAACTATTCATATGAATCAAGTGTTTCATCTTCTAGTTCCTCGTCATATAAACCTAATCCATGATCATCATGCTTATATCTGGGAACCTAGAATGGTTCAAGTTGTGGTTCGTCTTTAGTAACAAGGACTTCTTGCATCGCTTTAACAACTAGTAGTTGAAAGTTGTGGATCAGAATGAAGTCATAGGCTGCAATAAAATGTCTTTCTAACTTAATAGTAGTAGCATGGGCCTCATCCATGTTTTGGGGTTCCTTATTCCTGAGAAAAATACCAAAAAATCCATCAAATGCCACAAGATAAAAATTTAAAGCATAAGTAGCATTAGGCATTATAGTAGTAGGTATTTTATAATAAGTATTAGAAAAAAAAAAGAATTAAAATTAGTAATATTCTCATCACCCTTCTTTTTAATATGATCAAAAGCATTACTTAAGGAAAATTTGTCATGTTCATTTTCCCATCATTCAACGAAATTCTCTTAGAATGAATACCATCCATCAATGGAGGCATCAGGAAGGGATTGTACTGTTTGTGCCTCCCCCTCGAGGGTCAACACAAACATCCTCATCACCACACCCTCATGTTCCACCTCAAAATCATCTATCAACTTAGAAAAATCATCTAAGTGATCCTCAACTGATTCTACATACCTCCATACAAACAAAGATAAGAATTTGGAATATTTCTCATATGCAGGTAAGTCATGAGGATAATCTAGAAATGCAACAAAAATTAGTGGGTCAAAAGAAGAGAATATTCACCTTCTTGGTGGCCTCACAGTTGTGACCATATTGTTAATTTAAAATTGAGACCAATACAACTGCCACCCTACTACTAGCTTGAGATGAAAATAAAATCAAATATGAAAGTGTCGAATTTACACTCACCATAGTGTTAGTCGAAAAACATTTACCAAAGAGCTCAGTATGCTTACCAACTTCGAGAGAAGTTCCTGGTGGAAGAGTAGTCTTGTTCCGAGAAAAGATGTTAGAGTTTGTTCAAGATCGAAACTAGACCATTTGAGCGAATCAAAACTCAGAGATATTCATAAGCTCCCCTGTGGAGTCATCCATGTATCATGCAATGGCACCAGGTGAGATAAAATAAAGTATAGAAATCAAAATAAAATATCACCAATGTCGTTGTCACCAAGGTTTGTGTTCCCCAGCAACGTTGCCAATTTGTTAGCACACTTTTTCACCCTCCAATCAGATATGATAATAAAAAATCAATGATCGAAAAGTGGCTAATTCAAGGAGAGAATGCCCCAAATTGTCATGGGAAAACCTCCTTTCCGTTAGGGTTGGTTTGTTTCAACCTCATTGGGGAGTCTCTAGGTACAAGGATGTTGATTTGTTAGTTGATTTTCTGCAAAAAAAAACACAAAAACGTCAGAAAATATGCCTTGGACAACATGTAAACACACTGCCAAAGCATTAGGAAAATGTAGTTTTAAGTCACTTGGAGGGATCTTGCAGTGTTAGCATGAGAGATGAAAGAAGCAGGGAAAGAAATCGCTTAAACGATAGATAAATATCATAATAAATGGTAATGAGGTACTAATCAATTTGCAAGTGTAAGAACTTAATACCGACGGGAAGGAAAGTTCGACAAAATCACCACACTTATTTATTGAAGGCTTGACAAAGGGTTGATTGTGCCACAATAGACAAGTCCAAAACCAATACAATGATTATCCTTGCTCAAAGAATAGAGTAGCTAGACTAGAAAGAATGAGAGAAAGAATTTGTATGTTGTTGCTGCAAAAATCCCACCATAAACCAATGTAGAGACCTCAAATATATTGATAATGGGGGTGTACTTCCCAATAAGAGACCAAGGAGGCAAGAGAGAGGCCAAAAACGAAGATATGGTGCATGGAGAAGTAAGAAGGAGTGAACTATGCACATGGGAGTGAGAAAATAAAATCATAGGAAGTGTTAACTCACACGCGTGGGAGTCCTATCACATGAGGAGATAACGATGGCACATGTATGAGAGAATGCACCCTAAACTTTAGGGAGGAGGTGCACATAGATACGAGAGAGAGAGGAAATAGGAAGAATGAAGGGTTAGGGAAGCACATGAGGGATGAGTGTGCTAGGAAATAAGGGAGATGGAGGTCAATAAGTGGGAGGAGAAATAATTAGGTTGAGTGCATGGAAAAGGGAAAATAAAGGATAAAAATAGGGAGGATATGTGAGATAAAAATGAGGTATGCCCTAAATTTTAGGAACTAAGGTGCATGAATTAAGGAATTAGGAAGTGGAGTGGAATAAATAACTAAAGAGTGGGCATGGGAAAATAAAGGAGATGCACCCTAAATTTGGGAATCAAAGCACATTTAATGGTGGAAAGTACATGTGATAAAGGAAAGAGATAAATGGATGCTTGAGGGAGAGATTAAATGCAAGAAAGGGCGCATGTGTGAGGTTAATAGGGAGAGATGGAAAGTGAAAAAATGAAAAAATGAGAGATAATTAAAGAAAGGGTGCACATGAGTAAAGGAAAACACATGCACATGTGAGAAATAGAGAAATAGGTATAATGTTAGGGATAATTATGCTAAAGTATAGGAATTTATAAAGGGAGGCACAATAATGCTAAAAATAGGGAAAAGGGAGGTTGATTTAGGACAATGAGTTAGAAAATAGGGATAGAGAGGACTTCTTCTTCTTCTTCTTCTTCTTCTCCTCCTCCTTCCGCTTCTTCTCCTCCTCCTCCTCCTCCTCCTCCTCCTCCTTCTTCTTCTTCTTCTGCTTCTCCTTCTTCTTCTTCTTCTTAATCCCCTCCTCCTCCTCCTCCTCCTCCTCCTCATCGTCTTCTACTTCTTCTTCTTCTTCTTCTTCTCCTCNGATAATAAATAACTACTTATTTATTATATATATTTATACCTTGTATTATAAATATCATGTCATATATATATATATATGGAAGAATGTATTCCCAATGTTGTCCAAATATCAACACCCTCTTAATGAGGGAGACATTCTTTATCATGTCAAATATTGTCTTTGAAGTATACAAAATTCACCCTAGACTTATGACACTTTTATGTCAGTCTTGGGAGATTTTTTTCTCCCGCATTAACTAAGGGGAAACTCCTTATGTGGTTGTCCCTCTGAGGCAATTAACTCTCTTTGATATCAGGCTCAGTTTGGGTCCACATGTGATAGCATCTAGCATCTTGAGTCTTTATCATTCCTTGTCAAATCACCATGACTAGGAAAAATACCACACCAGGGTCATTCATCACAAGTACACCCCTGTGAGTGAATGTTATCCCAATGCTAATTGACACGTGGAAAGAACCTCAAGTCCATATTATTCCTTTTCATGATCAAGGAAGGACTACATCTAGGCCCATTTGCCACAAGTACACCTTTGTGATAAAAGCATCATATCTCCCTTCTTCTGCAGCCCAATCTAGGAGACGGTACACCTGATGCTTACTCGAGACATTGTAGATAAAGGTTTGTCATGCATGGCACTCCTATGTGGACTTAGAGAGGTTACTCCCTCTAGAAACACTAGGGTCAACTCCACATAGTGTGTGACGTCAAGTTCAACTCCCTTGACGTGTCCTCATGTGCTCTCCACAAGGGACATTGGGATATAAGAACAAACCCACTTATCCCTCTCGGATAAGTGTCCTCACAGATCAACTCAACTCATTCACATAGGAGTACAACTTGGAGTATGTCTTAGGAAGCTTAAAACATTAACACTCCCTCTCAATGAGGGAGGCATTATCTACCACACCAAATCTATCACGAAAGTACTCGAACTTCGTCATGGTAAGGGGTTTGGTAAGAACATCAACAACATGCTCATCTGTAGGAGGTACTGCACCAGTAATGCCTTCCTCTACACCATGTCTCGGATGTGATGGTACTTGATCTCAATGTGTTTATATTTATCATGAAACAAAGGATTCTCTGAGAGCTTCACACAGCTCTAGTTATCACAATGAATAACGGTGGAATCCAACACATGTCCAAATAAATCTGCAAGGATCTTGCGAAGCCACACTACTTCGCAGACTTTCACACTCAATGCAATGTACTCTGATTCTACGGTGCTCAAAGATACAAAAGTATGTTTCCTGCTACACCAAGAAACCATGGAAGATCCCAAAGTGAAGAAACACCCAAAGGTGCTCTTCTTCTCCAATGCGCTCCCTACCAAATCAAATTCAGTATATCCCTGCAATCTCATGTCAATATTGGAATTATATCTCATACCATGTCCAACTATGCCTCGCAGGTATCTCAACACATGCTTTGCAGCAATCCAATGTGTCTATCTTGACTGACTCATAAACTGGCTAAGTGCACTCACTGTGTTATAACCCTATAATTTATAGGATCAACTAGTGACTGAAAATGTTATCTCTTTAGTGTTTTTGTTTGTCAAATGATTTTTCATTCTGCAAATAATTTGAGAGAAAAGAAAAAAAAAAGAATAAAAGAGGGCATAAAAGAAATTCAATAGAGCCCCATGCAATAACTATAACTTGGTCCATACATTTCAAGCATGGCCAAGTTCTTTTAAATTGATGTTGATAGGAGTAGTGAATAAGCTTGGCTAAACTGTTTAATCTTAGCCAAGTGATTTAGTTTAGTTAGCAAATAAATTTGACCAAACTGCCTAATCTTGGTCAGATAACCCCAGGATAGAGTAATTTCTTAGTCCAACAGTTTAATCTGGACTAATTGTCATAGGTAATTAGGTTAGAGCATAGGGTAGTTTTCTTTATCTCAGTAGAATAGGAAGGATGATTGATGTTGAACCATACCTTTGATAATTGAAGCTTTGATCTCTAACACCTTGGTGATAAAAACATGGAAAAGCTTGGGAAAACCCACGATATGCACTTATCCTAAGTTTTTCAGAGCGCATAGAATGTGTTTTAAACTTCGCGCATAGATCTACGGTGGAAAAGAAAGCATGCAAATCGATGGATGATGATGTTTTTCAGACCCCCCCGGCTGACCTTCTTTTAACAGAGGGGGGGGGGTCCGAAATGGAATTTTTCTCTAGCACGCCCCCTATCTATACATTGCATGAATCCATTGGTTTCGAATCCCACCGCCTATTACTATCTGACGTACCTCATCACCTCATGACGTCATTATCCACCTTTTCCACAAGATTCACGTCCCATAACTCTGTCAGTATTTTTCCCTTGTTCACCCATGGCCAGTCCCTTCACCGTGGCCTTTTCCCCCAATCAATAACCACCATGTCACCCAGCCATATTCTCAGTCATCGTCACTTGCCATCTCACAATATAAATGACCCGTTGGCCATTTATTACTGGCTAATTTATCCGTTAATCCGTCGACATGTCTCCCGCACCCAACGGGTATCCGTTTGCTCAGAGCTACCCTCACTCTTATTCTCCTCATCATTTACCCAGTTGTCACACAACAAAATTTTCTCCATTGTCCTCTCCATTTACAATCAGTCTCCCACATCCACAGTCATCCCCGCTAACCTTTTGTTTTATTTGCAGGTATTGTTATAGTGATGGCATCAAAATCAAAGAAAACAGAGGGAGAGGAAAATCCTTTCCTCTCGCCTCCTGTTGACCTCGATAGGATCCCTCTGGTCGAAAAAGATCATTTAATAGTAGACACCAGATGCGAATTCGACTTTGCCGACCTACAGTCATGGCTCAAAGAAGTTTTCTTAGACCAGAGCGACAACATTGGGCTCTGGGAGTCAAACCTACCCCTGTATCTCTTCCCCCAGATTCATCACTTCCCAGAATTCGCCCTCAAATGCCAAGCCCATTATATCCCTGAACAAAGAGCCATTATGTCTTCATCTGGAGAAATTCTTTTGCTCATCACACCAGAAACCATTGACCAAATGATGCAGATACCCAGAGTCGACTCTGCCTCACCTTTCAACCTCGAAATCATCACAGAGCTCTACCAGAAGCTATCGTTCCCCAATAGAGTTCATATTTTTTATCCTTTTCTCCCACAATCTGCTCAGCTCCCCACTACAAACCCCCCTTATCCTTCCTCCCTGTTCTCGATAAAGGGAAACCAATTCATCACGTCACTATGTTGCTTGCTTGGATATTTTTCAGATCAATGGGTGGATGAATCCATCTTGGGATTCCTGTCCATTTTCTCCACCAATGAGAGACCCACTACTCAGTTCAACTACACCACGTTCCTGGCGGACAGCATTCACAAACAATTCATTAATTTCGCCACAGAAGGCATGTTCTGGTATTCTTCAATACTGGCTTACCTGTTCATTTTCTTCCAAGCAGACAACTTTTCTTTTTCAATGTAGAATATGGACGAGGATGGGATACCGCAGGCAGTAACGGCATGGACTTCGTTGCTCAGACATAACTCCACAGAATTCAGCTTCAATCAGTTCATCAAGAAGTGCTACTACATAGTGGTGAGTATGCTCAGTGGCAGACCCGAACCTAGAATTAATGAGGAAATTCAGAGGATTTTACATCTCTCGGACCTTACAAAGACTGGTGATTGGTACCTATACCAAAATCACACTGAGATCAGAGTCTATGGGTGCGAGTTTGCCCCATATAAGTTGCCCAGGTATTTACCCGTAAGAATGTTTTCCCTAGAATACATAAGGCAGATGATAAATTCAGACGACATACATTTCGTGTCTCTGAAAAAGAAGCAACAACTCAGAATTAAAGGCCAGATTGGGTCTTTCATCTGCAATAGCCAAGGCGCCGGAGAGGAAGCAGATAGATTGCTGAAAGAGATGAATTTTCAGAGCAGTTTCATATGGCATTATGATCCGTGCGGGATAATTTCTGAGATGAGGATAAAAAATAAGAATATCTCGTATGTTCACACATCCAGGCCTGAGGTAGAGAAGTTCGCCAACCGGATGGAATGGGAACCAAATACTTTAATTGAGATAGAACGACAGGACCCTTTGGTCACTGTTTCACCGACGACTACACCACAGGTCCCAAAGGAGAAAAGGCCCAGGAAGGACACTTCACCTTCTATCACTGAAATATCACCCGAAGAATTCCAATTGCACACCAAGAGGCCAAAAACCAGTCACACTCCTGACTCAGTTGGTGAAAAGGAAATTCAGTCCACTACAATCATGGAGGTAGATCGGTAACTCCTTAGTACAAGAAGCAAACAAATCATAACCACAGTATTGTCCATGAAGCCTACAGATACTCCACCAGTCAACCAACCAGGCAGAACCGGACCAAAGTTGAGAATTTTTTAGAAGTACGATTTGATCAAGAAGAAGAATCAGACACTGACCAGCAACACCTATGCTCAGTTCTGGAAGAAAACATCGACTGCACAACACAGACTATTTTCGGCATTCGACACTGAGAAGGGTAGAATGCACATGTCGTTTCTCCAAGCACAGGTGCCAGACCCAAAGGTAATCATCAATTACAAAAGGGCAACTTTCGAATTCCAGACTAAAGATGTGCATCCAACGGATCAAATGGATCTGCACAGAAAAAATGGAGAAATGGTTTTCTCCACATTGGCTAATGCTTCCACTGCTACCTCCAAGCTACAGGTATCTCTGAACAATGTCCAGACACAGCTGAAGTTAGAAAAAATATCGTCATTTTCCAAGGATAACAAGATCAAGACGTTGTAAGAACTGGTCCTCAAGATCAGATATGATCCCTCGAATGTGAAAGCAGTCAAGGAGATGCTCAAGAAGAAAAATGTCAATATAGCATCTCTGAGGAAACAATTGAATCTGCCACCAACAGTAGACTCACAGGCAAAGAAAATGGCGGAGACAGAAGGAGAAAAAGATGATATGCTTAAGCTGATCATGGAGCAGAATGCACAATTGAAGGAAATGGAAGCTGAATTGGAGAAACTAGTGAAAGAGAAAGAGCAATCAAAGCCCATGGAAGTCATTCCATTGAGCGCAGTTCCACTCTCAAGAGTGAGCACAGTGTCCCTAGCAGAAATTCCATCAGCAACTCCACTGACGTCTCTGGAGAAGACTGTTGAATTGGATAAATCCATGGAGGAGATGAATCTGCAAGAGACAGAGATTAGCAGACTCAAAAAGGAGATTGAGAACCTCTAGGAACTCAAATCTTCCTACCAAACCAGCTACTCCAAGGAAAAACAAACGTTGGACCATCTCAAACAAGAATTACAACAGCTTCAGAAGCAAACAATGGCAGGAAAAACTCTGGCTGAGGTCAAAGAAAGTGTCTGGACAGACATCACTAAGTCCATCAATGAAATATGGCGGATGATACAAATTATGTTTGAGAAAAATGAGCTGGTGCAAAGAAGTAAGCAGGCTATCGAGAAGATAAGAGCAGAACTGGGAGAGATGCATGCAGAAGCTACTGAGATCATCAAATTCCTGAATTCCAAAACCAGAGAAGAGTTGGAAGATCTGAAAATTGAAGATAGAACAGAAACCATCCTTGAGGTCAAGAGGGTCCTAACCAAGAGAGGATTGATGCTACAGCTAGAGGAAAAAGTTCAGGCTATGGACATAGGAGTGCAAAGTTTTTTCAGCAAGATCGAAGCTCTACAGAAGAAGGGTCTTCCTGGTTTGAGAGTGATAAATGACAAATTGATGACACTGCCCGATTACAAAAAGAAATTAGCCATTGTGGCTAAAGATAGCTCGAAATTCTCAGGTATCCAAGGTAGTATCACCAGCAAGGCATTCTTAGATGCTCTATAGTTGGACATCAACATACAGCATGAGATCCGGTACATCTTCATCATCAAGCCAACTTTTTCTAAGTACACAGAGATGGATGAAGTTTACCGAAGATTACTCAAAGTCATCTTTCCCAGTCACCTTCGATGGGAAGAGCTTTGCAATCTGATTGAGTAGTCGATGAGCTATCCAAGCCCAGTCAGCTATCCAGTCAGACGAGGTCGTGAAGAGTCCTCACCAACGGTTCACCCAGAAAACAGCATGAAGTTTCGACACATCATCAAACAGTTTCCTAGATTTTTGTAGTTTGTTAAGTTAGTTAAGCTAAAAATAGATTTACCACATCCTGATCTTTAATGACAGAATCATTTGTAATTTTGGTTATAAATACTTCACACTTCGAAGTATTGAGGGTTGATCTTTACGCCCTGCGAGCTACCAGACTGTAACATTTTATCAAGAGATCTTCCAATAATACAAAGAGATGTTTCACAGGATTCTTGCGTGTACTCATTGGTGATGTTTTCCTTTATAAGTTAAATGTTCTTCTCACTTAGTTATCTCATTGTTTTATAAATCTAATCTTTGAAAGTAATGAACATTGCAGGATTTATCTTTGTATACCCTGTTTCTGACTTTGAAAGATTTTAGTGTTCATCTTCATATTTTACAATAAAGAAATTCTTAACTGCTTCTTTATTTTAATTGACATTCTCGTCTTTTTCTGTTATTCCTCATTTTTACTGCTAAAGAATCCAACGAATACATTATCTCACCCTGTGAAAGACTTTTTCATTTTCTGGTTTAGATTTTTATCTCATAATACAGACCCCATAGCCTAATGGATGTGTAAATCTCTCTCAACCAACGTAACGAAAACGACAACAAACAAAACAAA
>JASDQU010108522.1:127467-139229 GCA_032191745.1 Picea mariana | reverse complement strand
AGGCATGCTAAGTGGGTAGAATTCATGCAGAATTTTACTTTTGTCATTAAACATATTTCTGGAAGTGCTAATAAAGTTGTAGATGCTTTGAGCCGGAGAAGTTTGGTTGTACAGGAATTCCAAGTGAAGACCTTAGGATTTGAGCACCTTAAGGAAATGTATTAGGAAGATCTAGATTTTAAGGAGGCTTATGAAGCATATGAAAATACTTTGTTGAGGGATAACAACTCATGGGCATAATATTTGATCCAGGATGGATTGTTGTTTAAAGGAAGCCAATTGTGCATACCAAGATGCTCAATGAGAGATAATTTGTTGAAAGAAAAACATAGTGGAGGTCTAGCAGGACATTTTGGTCATGACAAAACATTCGCACAACTGAGTAGTTTGTATTATTGGCCAGGTATGAGGGAAAATGTGAAGAAATTTGTAGATCAATGTAAGATTTGTCAAGATGCAAAAGGGAAGAGACAAAACACTTGTACCATCCATTGCCTATTCCAGAAAGGCCTTGGGATGCAATTAGTATGGATTTTGTATTGGGATTACCTAGAACCTAGAAGGGAAGTGATTCCATATTTGTTGTGGTCGATAGATTTTCTAAGATGGCACATTTCATACCATGCCAGAAGACAAATGATGCTACACACATAGCCAATGTGTTTTTCAGAGAAGTTGTGAGATTACATGGATTTCCCAGAAGTATAGTCTCATACAGGGACACTAAGTTTGTAGGACACTTTTGGAGGACTCTATGGAAGAGGCTGGGAACTAATTTATATTTTAGTTCAGTATATCACCCTCAGATAGGCGGACAGACTGAAGTGGTGAACAGGAGTCTGGGAAATTTGAAATTGGTTAAGGAGTTTAGTCATTGAACAAGGTCGTCAGTGGGATCAGATTCTAGCACAAGCAAAATTTGCATTTAATAATTCAGTTAATAGAAGCACTGGAAAAAGTCCATTTGAGATAGTATATGGAAGACAACCAAGAGGAATTTCAAAATTGAGAGAGTTGAAACAAGATGAATTCAGGAGCGCAGGAGTAGAAGATTTAGCTACATAAATGCAAAGACTTCATGATCAAGTTAAGAAACAGATACAGGATAGTAATAAGAAGTATAAGGACAAAGTTGATTAGAAAAGAAGGGAAGTTCAATTTGAAGTGGGAGATGAAGTTTTAGCTCATTTGAGAAAGGAAAGGTTTCCAAGAAGAACACATAATAAGTTGAAGATGAAGAAGATAGGACCATGCAAGATCCTTAGAAAATTTGCTGCAAATGCTTATGAGATAGAGTTGTCGAACAGTGTTGGAATATCACCGATATTCAACGTTGCAGATTTGTATCCTTATAACAGAGATGACACAGGAGAATTGGATGATCAGGAAGAGATTCAATGGGAAGAACAGATGCCTATAGTAGAAAAACCTTAGATGGAGAAAATATTAGTGTTAGCGTCAGAAGTCACTCCTGGATTGCGACAGGAGCAAAGCCCAACGCCCATCAGTTTTATGTCACGATAAGTTTAATGGGTGATCAAATGGGTAGAGACTCAGGAAGTTATCGCTCTAACTAGGGGACTAGNATCCTTATAACAGAGATGACACAAGAGAATTGGATGATCAGGAAGAGATTCAATGGGAAGAACAAATGCCTATAGTAGAAAAACCTTAGATGGAGAAAATATTAGTGTTAGCGTCAGAAGTCACTCCTGGATTGCGACAGGAGCAAAGCCCAACGCCCATCAGTTTTATGTCACGATAAGTTTAATGGGTGATCAAATGGGTAGAGACTCAGGAAGTTATCGCTCTAACTCGGAGACTAGATCTGGTCTGTAAAGAACAAAGGAGGTCTTGATCCAACTTCAGTCAGTGGGTTGATGGTAAAATGAGCAGGTGGAAGACTTGGTGAGAGGAGTGAGCAAAACTACCTCGGGCAACAGGCCTTTCAGTAGTTTGCAGAAGTAAAAACTCTAAATGCAAGATCCACTTAGTTCAGAGTTTCGGGGAACTGAAGGGGTGACTTGACTGGATCCTCCAATTCCAAGTCATTCAGTGTTGAGAAAATCACAAGACCGATTAGAGACAACACAACTGTTACAGTGATCCAACCTACATCATCCTATAACATCTACAACTCGACTAGATCCTCCAATTCCGAGTTGTTCTAATACAGTATAAAAAAAAAACATGGAAAGAAGCTAACATTCATAAGGCAAGAAGTCTTAGATGTTAATACATAACCAGAATAACCAGTGCTTTGTTAAAGCTTTTACAATCGGGAGCCTTGCTCAACCATCGATGCTTACAAAAATAGAAAAATTGAGTACATATACTCAGAAAATTTTGCACAACAGAGGCGTGTTAGACTTTTAGGATGGGGCATCTCTTCAATCAAATATGGCTTGCACTTCTCTATCATATGCCATCTTAACTCTGCATGGCTCATGCTAAGGGGTAGTTGAGCCCTTAAATGCCGAATTAGCGTGCGCAGACTTCCCTGGTGAGTCGAGGACATCGGCATGGCTTATGTGGGAAAACCAGTACAGAGGACCATCTCGGGCAGACTTCCTACCGGGACATCCATACCTTGCAATTAATGAGTGAGGTGAGGTTTCAACCACCCTCTCTCTTCTTCATTCACTCCGAGCAGGTATCAAGATTGAGATCAAGTTGAACTGGCACTTGGGGAACACGGTGATCCCTTCTGCAGCTAAACCCGGTGCTTCGACCCTTTGCACAGTTCTTTCTATCGCCCCCAAGTGACTACGGGTTGTGACCCTGTGCCTATCTTCAAAGGCACTTTCGGCACTTCGCTTCTCGCGGTTGGGAGGAGGCTGTTCCTCATGCTTCAAAGTTACGATAGGTGAAACAGTGACATAGCCTAATCACGCGCCACGCGTCCCTCTGGATGGACGGCTGAGATCTTTCGGCGATACTATGGGCCCAAGTCCGGGACGCCTTCGACACTTTGCCTCTTGGGGATCCTGGTTGCAAAGAAAAGAGTTTCAAGGTCGCGACGGGCGAAGTGGCAACATAGCCTAATCGTGTGCCACGCGTCCCTCTGGATGGACGGTCCTGATCATTTGATGAATGTAATATAAGCGCTATCCATCGCGCTAATCGTGGTGCAACTCTGTTAACTGCGATTTCCTGCCGACCATCGATCTGCTTCGCCAATTGATCCTTGCCGTTGAAATCAGACTGCTCGCTCGCTTGATTTTAAAACCCAAAATGGACTTCTCCTGTGGGTTGCACTCGACGCTTAGGCTGCGGCCTTGGACTAGAATGCATTTGATGGGTTCCCACACCCCATTTCTTCGCATTCTACATCAAGGGTCTGAAATTGGGAAAAACACCCCGCTTGCAAGAATTGGTGCTATCAATTAGAACAAAGATTTGGAAGAAAAACCAGAAGAAATATGCATCCTGAATATTTGGTAAAGTGGAAAGATCACCTTATGGAAGATTCAAGTTGGGTAATTGAACCTGATATTCTGAAGCATGGAAAAATAATGCGAGAGCTCATGGACAGGAGTCCATGAATATTTTGGCCAGAGGAGTATGATGCAAGAGCATCGCTATCACATCAAAAGGAAGCAGAGGTGGAAGTGAAGTCGACACCTCAATGCATCGAAGGAGCCAAAATTGACCTTAAACAACTTGGTAGTGGTGTGGAGATCTTTTTTATTTTTTTCGTTAATTTAGTTTAGTTGTCTATGAAGTCGGGCCACCGTTTGAAAGGACGGAACAATTGTAAATCCTTTACACGATTGTAATATATTACAGGTGTAGGATAATTGCATGATTAGTCATTAGGTTACATGTAATCAAGCTAGGTAGGTAACCGCCAAGGTAGAATGTGATAAGATTTAGATAGGAGGAAGAAGAGCGAGGAGGCTTTGGGTCCTTAAACAAGTTTTCATTGTAATGGTTGTAGGAGATAGCGACTGTAATCATGTTTTTTTTTCTTTTGAAATGAATAGAACAGAGAAAATTGATTAATTGTACAGTGTTGACACTGTTTGACTGTTGATATGTATTTTGCAAGTGTATGATGTTCATAGTGAATGAATGAATAATTGAATAAGTTTAAATTGTTTCTCTTATGTAAGTTATGCAAGGAGTGCATACAGAGCGCAAGGAGTCTGTGTGAAGAAGTCTTTTTCGACTCAAAATTCAGAAGAAATAGTGGGGGACTTTCGTATGCAAAGTGTGCATATTGAGCGCAAGGAGTGCGTGTAGAAGCAAACTATTTTAAAGTTTGAAAGCTCAGGAAGTTGAGTGTAGGGTATACCAGGAGGGTACCAGAAAGTCTTTTAAGAAAGACACAGAGTGCAAGTGTGCGCCAAGGACGAGGTTTAATTTCAATTGTCAGAAGCTCAGGAGGAGTAGTGGTTTTAAGCCTCGAGAGGAAACACTTAGAAAAATTTCTAAGTTCTGAAGAGTTGAAGCGTTCAAAGGTGGAGAGAAGAAATTGAAAGTTCGAAGGAAGAATAAGTATGGAGGATTGAGCAGGAGAAATCCTTCAAAGTGAAGTTAGCGAAATCCAAAATCGCAAAACGATCGTGGTCGTTCGTTGAGGCAGAACATGTGGCGACAGATCAACGTTTCACTGATTCATAAATCGGGGAGTTGGAGATAGGCGCTGTGAAAACTCGCGAAAAGAAAAATTGTGATTTAATCATAGCTGTTGAAATCGTTGAAGGTTGTGAACTGTTGATTCGACGTAAGCGAAGTTCAAAGAATTCGCAATTTCGGGTATCGGAGGAAGGGAGACGAGCTACCTTTCAATAGCCGAAACACGAAATCCCAATTTGCGAAGAATTGTTATGGACCATTGAGTCACGAGAAGTCTCAGACCGTTGATTTGAGGTGATAGATTTTGGGAGTTCGGGAGTTCAAAGATGAAGAATCGGGTTGACTCGTATACCCAACACATGAAATCGCAATGCGCCTTTTCGGATAGGCATGTGGTCACAGTGGGTGGTCACGTGGAGGAAACTTTACGCCCGGTGTTAGTTCACGCAGGTGAGGTTTCGCTAAAGGACCTGTGAATTTGTATTGTAAAGGTTCCAGTAAGGAATCATAGAGCTACTTCAACTCGAGAAGTCGAAAGATCCTAGACTGGGAGGTCGCACATCCCTTGGGGAGAAGGGGGGTCTGCACCAGTTAGTCCAAATCCTTGTAGCAAGACCAGTTTTATGTAGTTGTAGATGCTCCCCTTGACCAATTACCTAACCATAATTTTGACCTCCCAGTTAGATAGGAACAACCTCTCCTATTCGATAGCTCCAGGAAATCCTTGCGGTTTCCTGGTCCTCCGTACCCAAAATTTACAGCAACACAACCCAAATTGTATGTTCAAATGTCCAAGCTCCCCCAATTTTCCTTCCTCCTCTTAGATTTATGTTTTCTTTCCCACTCTGGAATAAAACTCCTTTCCAATGAATACCTCTTCAGCTACCTCCCTTGATTTCTCCCTTTCCCCCTCCTTGTCCTCCTTCTTCGACTTCCCTTTCTCCTCGAATGTCTCCCCCTGACATCCCTTATCCCTTCCCTTAACTTCCTTTCCTAATTCATAAATACTCCACCTACTTTAGTCCTCTCAAACAATACGCACACACACATACCTAACAATAAATATTTCCCTTATTTAATTAAAATAATTAATCTACTAATTAAATGAGAATTAAATATAAATTAATTAATCAATTTAATTAACTTAATTGTTTTAATCACTTAATTTATTAATCAATTTAACTAATTTAATCAAATTTTTTTTTTGTTAGTTTGTCTGTGACATGTGGGACTAACCTGTGGCTAAGAAACCGTGACTCAGGGGCATCTAAGCCGTCAAAATCACCCGGGGATCGCACCCGGCCTGAGCCACACCAACCCTTAACATGGCTGGATTTTTTGTCCCCATAGGTTCCGAACCGGTGACTTTAACATCACAGAGTGCCTTAACAACACACTCTGTCACCGACTGTCCTACACCTCAAGGACTGTTTAATCAACTTAATTGCATTAATCAATTTAATTAATTTAGTCAACAAAATAAACTTTGGGGCATTACACTTACAACCTTCACATCAATCTTTGATTAGTGGGCATAAACCAAGTACAAGTGTCTTACTTGTCATATCCTGGGAAGAGAGAGAGGTCTCATGCAAGAAAATGTCTTCCATTGTCTTTTCCATGGAGATTTTACCATCATGGGAATCAGGCAACCATTTCATGGGCATGGAGACGAGACAAAGCTCCCATGTCATGGGGATGTTTCTCCCTAGTTGTCATGGTTGTTATGGTTGGAAATGGTAAGAGTTTCTCATGTGGATGGTAAGAGCTCATAGAAGTTGGGGAAACTTGTTGTCGAAAATGAGGAGGAAAATGGGATAGTTGGAGAGAAATATCATGCTCAAAATGTCCATAGTACCTGAGGCAAAACCATCATACCTACAACCCCATTAGTATTTCTCATTAGCTGTTAGTGGCCAAGTGTATTATGTCACAAGTTATCACCAAAAGGTAGCCATGATATTTGACTCTTTTTGCACACATTGAAGAGCATTGTAAGGGAAGAACACTCTCAGGGAATGTTGAGTAGAGAAAGAGTGGGTCTTCCTTGTGTTGTGTGGGGCAATGGAAGAGAATTTCATGGTTGATGTGAGTGTTAGAAGAGAGCCTAGAGAGATATGTAGTGAGCATATGGATTTTCATGGGAGTAATGGGTTGGGTAGAGCGATTTTAGAGCCCCTTAGAGGTTCCTTCTCCCTGATGGTATGATGGTTGTCTGGTTTGCGGGTGAAATTCAATGTGGATTCATGTGGTTGGTTGGAAAATTGCTCCTCGACAACCACTGTGTTGGACATGGCTTTATTGTTAACAAGTATTCATGGTTGTCTTTTTGTTGAATGCTTTTTGTTTTGTCAATGCATTGAGTTTAACGGACGATGAAAGAATTCATAATATGCATTGATTATTTCCATTGTTATTTAATATTTGCATATGAACTATGTATTGTATTTCTATTAGAGGTTAAATTGGGCCTTAATGATTGTTTATGAGGCAAAACAACCTTGTGGGTAGTGTTGGATGTCCAAGGAAGGCTTCCCGGGTAGGTTACAAATTGATAGTAAAGCAATTTGGAGTTGCTCTATAGTATCCCATCACCTCAAAGACAATAAAGAGGGGGTTGGGTACATTACAGGTTCCAAATAGACATACCCATGGTTGAACCCTTTGATACATTGGGCATATAGAAAGCACACAGGAATAAACCCTTGAAATGCATCACCAAATAGAGAATGAAATAGAGTCACAACCCTGATCCTCCAACTAAGGCCTCGCTCCCTAACTAAGGGCTAAGGAGGCCACCATAAAAAAGGACCACTGCAAGCATGTTGTTGATATTATGGTAGTTGCAGGAGGTATTAACATCTATGTGTAACCTTTGACGAGACTAGAATATTTCAGGAAGCAAGAGAAACCCTAAACATATGTGTAGAAACCCTAAAAGACATGTCGACTCAATAAAATAATTAATATTTAAGTGTAACATCTAAAAGAATAAGTCGGCCTGGATAGGTGACAAAGAGAACTATAAATAAGAGGGCACTAGAGCTCATTTGTCATTCACACTCTCATAGCTCACGTAGACTAGTGGTGCACAAGTTTTGGAGTGCAATTGCAACTACTGCAATTGGGATTTTGGTTTTGGTTATGGTTTGGACTTTCTGCCTTGGTTATGGTTTGGACTCTCTACTTGGTGCGCTAACTTTGGAGAGAAGTATGCTACCTTGGTTTGCTATGGGTTCTAAGGGTTTTCTTATGGAATTATTCTATCTATCGAGGTTAAGGTGCTCGTGGGTGGCTTCGGCCTATGGTTGGGTGGCAATATTGTTATATTGTCTATGGAAAAACGAGCACATCTCTTTATTTCTAACAGGTTATGGGCCCACACTATCTTCAGACGTTATAAACGCTGGAATATAGATTGGGAAGTTATTTGTTAAGCTCGTTGTGGCACCAATTACAACTGCAGCTAGTTTTTCTGATTATGCAGATGCAACAAACCCTAACCCTTGTATTCAGGTACTTTTGGTGAAGAATTTGACCTAATTCCTTGACATCCTAGTGTGCCCTAGCCTAGCGCACCTCTTAGTACTCTCAGCTAGCAAAAACGTTAGGTTTAAATTGTTGGTCAAAGTCAAAGTAAAAGGTTGAATGGTCAAAGTCAAAGTCATAGTCGAAGGTTGACTTATGGTCAAAGTTGAAATTTTAGAGTTTCTAACTTGTTATAATCATTGAATCTTCTGATTGAGTTTCTAATCTTTTCTTGTCAAGATGGTATCTAGTTTCAGATTGGAAGACAAGTTGGACGATGTTACAAGGTTTCAAAGGTATGCACTTGTATATGTTATCTAAGTTATATCATCTAGCAAAACATGAGTGTGTTTGCAAAGAAAGTACTAGAGACCTTGTCCAAGTTGTAATCTTGGATTCAGTGCATTCAGAAGAACAAGTGCACCCTCCATAGCAAGTGAGGCTTGAGGTTCTAGGTTTGATTAAATTGTTAAAGCTTCAAATTTGTATATATCAAGGGTGATAGTTGCTACATTACAAATTGAGAAAGCAGTCTTTGAAAGGTTCTATTATTGCTAGGTGCAATGAATACTTGATTGCATATGAATACTATTGATATAGATGCTTATTGTACTTGTTCGCAAGATGAACTAACGTCTCCTCTAGATATATATTTCTTGTTTTCTCTTGTTGTTCTTGTTCCGGGCAGGTACCCTTGTGAAATATGTTTGATGAAATTATAAGGATGACATAACGGCCAGATGGGCAACAATCAGAACAAATAGAAACAAACTTAAAGAGACTCAGAGGAGTCAGACTCGAAGGAAGTTAGGAATCAAAAGGAAACCAGAACAGGCTTGTGACACTTTGTAGAAAGCAAAGAGAGATGCAAAGACAAAAGCATGGACTTTCTCAGATGGAGGGAGCTGATCATAGAATTCCAAAAGAAGAGCATGCATATTGCTCATTCATGCATGAAGTCGGGATTAGGAGGGAGCTAATCCCCAATGATATGATCCATTGAAGAATCCGTGGATACCATGAAGTATATGTCCATGTTCTTCATTGGAAGTAGCAACCACGATAAGCAACACGTGTTCAACTTGACTCTAGAAGAAGTCTTCTTCAAAAAGAAGCCTTGAAAATCCTTGGTTGTCCATCTACATTTATGTTCCTATGGCGGAAGGAAAAAGTTGGAGCCTTTGGGAAAGAAGGGCATTTAATATATAGAAGATTCCATGGACTCCAACATTGAAGAGAAATATGAGGAAGAACATGAAGATTCCAACNATCATCTAGCAAAACATGAGTGTGTTTGCAAAGAAAGTACCAGAGACCTTGTCCAAGTTGTAATCTTGGATTCAGTGCATTCAGAAGAACAAGTGCACCCTCCATAGCAAGTGAGGCTTGAGGTTCCAGGTTTGATTAAATTGTTAAAGCTTCAAATTTGTATATATCAAGGGTGATAGTTGCTACATTACAAATTGAGAAAGCAGTCTTTGAAAGGTTCTATTATTGCTAGGTGCAATGCATACTTGACTGCATATGAATACTATTGATATAGATGCTTATTGTACTTGTTTGCAAGATGAACTAACATCTCCTCTAGATAGATATTTCTTGTTTTCTCTTGTTGTTCTTGTTTCGGGCAGGTACCCTTGTGAAATATGTTTGATAAAATTATAAGGATGACATAACGGCCAGATGGGCAACAATCAGAACAAATAGAAACAAACTTAAAGAGACTCAGAGGAGTCAGACTCGAAGGAAGTTAGGAATCAAAAGGAAACCAGAACAGGCTTGTGACACTTTGTAGAAAGCAAAGAGAGATGCAACAGACAAAAGCATGGACTTTCTCAGATGGAGGGAGCTGATCATAGAATTCCAAAAGAAGAGAATGCATATTGCTCATTCATGCATGAAGTTGGGATTAGGAGGGAGCTAATCCCCAATGATATGATCCATTGAAGAATCTGTGGATACCGCGAAGTACATGTCCATGTTCTTCATTGGAAGTAGCAACCATGATAAGCAACACGTGTTCAACTTGACTCTAGAAGAAGTCTTCTTCAAAAAGAAGCCTTGAAAATCCTTGGTTGTCCATCTACATTTATGTTCCTATGGTGGAAGGAAAAAGTTGGAGCCTTTGGGAAAGAAGGGCATTTAATATATAGAAGATTCCATGGACTCCAACATTGAAGAGAAATATGAGGAAGAACATGAAGATTCCAAGAAAGAAAGAAAAGTCAGAACAACCAATTGAACCAGTTTGAACCCACTAGAAGTAGTCAAGCAGAAGGAATGGAAGGAAGCTGTGATGAAGAACAATTTATGTGAGAAATTGCGAAAAAGACTTAAGCATTGATAGATACAGGGCGAGACTCAAGGCTAGAGGGTTCTCCCAGAAGGAGGGAGAAGACTATGATGACAGCTTGTTCCAGTAACCAAACATACCTCTACCTGAGCCATTATATCTCCTGCAATATCCATGGGTTGGAGTTTACATTAGATGAATGTAAAGACTATTCTTCTCAAACAGAGTAATTGACGAAGAAGCGTATATAAAGCAACCTCAAGGTTTTGAGGTATACCAGAAAGAGACCCTTGTATGCAGATGGAAGAAGACCTTGTATGGATTCAAGCAAACTTGGTGCAAAGCCTCTCATGTACAACAAAAGCGTGGTGAAAACTTCCTATGACGGAGGAAGTATATTGAAATAGTTCTTCAGAAGTCCGGAATGATGGATTGCAAATCCATGGCAAGCTCCCATGATGACAGATCTGAAGAAGTTGAGAGACTTTGATCCAATAGACCCATCTCTGTATCAAAAATTGATTGGCTCGTTAATGTGTTTGGAGAATACTCAATCACATATTTGCCTTGTGAGAAGTTTGAGTTATGATATACAACTGCATGGACTTATCGATTCAGATTGAGCAGGGAGTGCAAATGACAAAAGAAGTGTTGCTTGGATATGTTTCAGTTCAATCGATCTTTGCCACAATGTCATGGGCTAGCAGGAAACAAAAGTCTGTGCACTCAACATTGCAGAAGCAGAGTATGTTGCAGCTTGTGATGCTTGTACGAAAGCAGTGTGGCTCCGTAAGCTAGTTTATGGACTGTTTGATCAGGTGTTGGTTTCGACCATGATATATGGTGATAATCAAAGTTGTACGAAGCTTTCAGAGAACCCGATGTTCCATGACAGGTTGAAGCACATTGAGATCGAGCATTATTTTCTCCATGATAGAGTCTAGAGGGGGGAAGTGGTTCTCCAGTATATCTTCACAGATGAATAGATAGTAGATATTTTGGAAAAGCTCTGTCCAAGATGAAAAGTTTGTGCACTTAAGGGACAAGTTGGTACTCGTGGAGATGACTTTCTTGTTGGAAAAGGAAGTGATTACTCCTAGGTTGGGAGGGAGCATTGATATGTTATTGATATATGGGCAGTCATTTTACAGTTCAGAAAATGGTCTAGGTTGGTTAGTCACCTTTAGTACGGAAAGTGGCCCAAGATTTCTAACGGACATGCATTTTCCAGTTCGAAAAATGGTCTAGATCGGATATTCATTTTCATAATGAAAATGGTCCGATAGATTGTTGATGTACCATAGAGAGCGATTCTCCTTGTGGCTAGTGTGGGGGAATGGTCTAGGAAAGTCATTCTTCT
>JASDQU010108522.1:38091-75293 GCA_032191745.1 Picea mariana | reverse complement strand
TTGGAAGTCATTACTTCCCTTGAACAAAAACTATTGATTATTTCTCATATATTGTGCATGGTGTATTGTGGTGTATTGGTGTAACTCTTATACTATTGTTCATTGCTCATTGGATATAATTGAATGGTTTAAGTATAAGTTGAAAAAGGTTTTTAAATTGTACTTGATTTTGATTCACCCCCCTCTCAGTGTCAACACTATCTTGTCCTATTTATTCTTTGATAGAAGATAATTAATCTCTTCAATCCTAGACACTAATCTCCTCAATACTAGTTGCCACCTATCTCAATCGTGAGATGTATGGATAAGACTAAATCCTAATATAAGTAACTAATGTTTTGGAACTTCTATAACATTTCATTTATATTCCTAAAACCAGTTGACTTAAAAAAATTAGACTTCCATTTTTTTATTTTATATTTCAAGTGAACTTACAAGATAGAATTAGTGTTCACCTTTCCACACACTCACCTAGAATTATTTTCCTAAGTTTGATAGTCCAATGTTTAGAACGCTTCCTTATATGAGAATATTCTCTCTAGAGAATATTCCCCTAAAATATAGGGCATTCCTCTTCAATTCAGATTCAGTTAAACTCAGTTAGACTAGTGGAATTCACTCAAGAATGGAAACCTTGATTTTATCACTAGCAGTTGCATGTGTTTCTCTCACTTCCACGCGTGTGACTTAGTTAACTAATGATTACATGGATCAGGTAACAAGGACTAGGTGGAAGTTCACTCTAGTGTTTATCAGTGAGTGTCTATACCTCTCTATATCACTACTATGGTGCATTGGTTACTCATGTAGCCTATATCTATTGTACATTATTCACTCTTTGAGTGTGGAATATGGTGAATACATTTTCTCATTATTTCTCTCTATTTTTTCTCTCTTCTTCTCACCTTTGCAAGTTGTATATGTTCTTTTGCTAGCTAGATCTTTTGTGTAGGTATTCACCACATATTACATGGTATCAGATCCCACAGACTGCTAGGAAGAAGGTGCACTAGCACTTTATTTGCAGGTACTAAAGATTGAAGAACGCATGAAGAATGGAATTTATGTCGTCTACAATTTTAACATCATATAACTATTTGGAGTGGAAGCCAAAGATTCTAATTCTTCTCAGAAGTAGAGGCTTATACCAAATAACCATGGAAATGGAAGTGGAGCATGATTCTGCATAATAGAAAAATGGCTTTCTTAATAGACAATATATGGCCATAAGATGTATATTCTAGTCTATTTCTCCTGAAATTATCCACCAAGTATATGATGAATCATGAGACTCAACTCCAAACTATGGACCATATTGGAGCTTCTATTCGGGAATAAAAAATATCGTGAAGATTCCATGTAGGAGATTGAAAATATTGATCCATAAGAGAATCCATTATAAAATCAAGCCTCTTATTTTGAAGAGTCTTCGACATAAGTAACTGCACAAATTTTTGTTCCATTAATTGCAGATGATGTCTACTCCATTTCAGATTTGTTTTCTAAATTTCATGTGGAAGATATGATGCATGTATTTTAGGAGTCACATGTAGACACTTTTGCATGCGCCATGCATGCATCTCGGGAGCCAAAAGGGGGGTTGCTCACATTAGATTCAATTCTGACATTTTCTAAGTAGAATTTGCAGAAAAAAAAAATCGATATTTGAAGTCCTCTCATAAAAATTTCCAATTTCAAAAAAGACATCGTCTAAAATGGAGTCCGATAAGTGAAGTTATGATCATTTTAAAATTAGAAAATTTTCAGCATTTTTTCCGGAAACAACTGCACAGATTTTAAAAGTTTCATCCAAACTTCATTTGGATCTTCTTCATTACAAAAAGAGAAAGTGGATATGTGTGGACATCTCATTGGTGCATCTACTTCATTAGATTGGTGAATACATCTAATGTCTTCAACAAGCACAAACTTGCATAGTTGTGAGGTCTTTGTGGAGTGAAGGACATAGTTACTTAGCAACTGCTTTTGTTCCTTCTTATTTTATTTTTATTATGCATTGTATTTTGAGGGGGGGTTTCCCATGAGGTTTTCCCTCTTTCCTCGTTTTTTCAGTGTCTAATTCTTATATGCATTGTACAATGGGTACCTAACATGGTCTCTATTATTAGGACCCATTCATCATGTACACCCTAGTAGTGTTCAAGGGGGGTTTTGGAGATATTACACAGTCACCTAGAATTATTTTCCCAATTTTTATAGTCCAATGTTGAGAACGTTTCCTTAGATGAGAATATTCTCTCTAGAGAATATCTCCCTACAATATAGGGAGATCATCTTTAGTTTAGAGTCAGTTACACTTAGTTAGACTAGTGGAATTCACTCATATATGAAAACCTCAGTTTTATCACTAGTAGTTGCATGTGTTTCTCTCACTTCCACACGTGTGACTTAGTTAACTGATGATTACATGGATCAGATAACTAGGACTAGGTGATAGTTCACTCCAGTGTCTATTAGTGAGTGTCTAGA
Source organism: Picea mariana (assembly GCA_032191745.1). Lineage (NCBI taxonomy): Eukaryota > Viridiplantae > Streptophyta > Pinopsida > Pinales > Pinaceae > Picea > Picea mariana. The sequence goes on along the minus strand of JASDQU010108522.1, from coordinate 72,803 downwards.
TCTCTCTAGATCATTACTATGGCGCATTAGTTACTCATGTATTCACTCTTTGTGTGTGGAATATGGTTAATACAATTCTCATTCTTTTCTCTCCATTTTTTCTCTCGTATTCTTACCTTTGCAAGTTGTGTTTTTTTATTTTTCTAGCTAGATCTCTTGTGCAATTACTCACCACATTTTACAAAGTGGTCACCATAGAAATGTCTTGAACCACTTCATGCACGTTCACACTAAACCTATGCAAGAAGTTCCTTATCGAGCTACATTTATCAACATGTACACTATCACAAATGAATCTAGAAATGGACACAATACATCATTCATCAAACACATAAATGTAGTTGGTGAATTACATAAACCAAAAGGAATTACCAATCATGCATATATACCTTACCTTGTCTTGAAGGAGATATTCTAGGTTTGTTCTTCTCGTTTCTAGTGGTATCTTGATTTGAGATCCAACTTGGGGAAGTACTTGGCATGCTACAACTAATCTAACAAATCGTCAAACCTAGGTAGAGGGTATTGATTCTTGAAGGTGATCTTGTTCAAATATTTTTAATCAATACACATTCACCAAGTCCTTCCTTATTAGGTACTATAATGATAGGTGGCCTACATGGTGAGATGCTTGGTCAAAATACTCCCTACTCCAACAACTATAGTAATTGTTTATTCACTTCATCTACTTCCAGGATGCATTGTTTGTACATCAATCCAATATTTTTCAATGGGGAGCCATGAAGCAATTGTGTCTCATGCCCCACCTCCCTCTTAGTTGGTAACCCTTTAGGCTCCTGGAAATTTTCTTTATGTGCCAACAACAACTCTGCCCTTGACATTTCCACTCTTTAGTACATCCCTCTAGAGATATCCTTCCTTTTACCAATTCATCACCTTTCTCTCTTAAGAAAAGTAATACAAACTCCCTACTATAAATAATCACTTTCTTCACTTGGTTATAACTAACTAGAGATATCTTGGAATTACTTTTGTGTGCATTGATGATCAAAGGTTTATCATCCTTGATCAGGTAGTATTGGTTTTCTCTCCTCGTGAATATTGCATCCCTCATATACAAGTAGTGTCTTTCAAACACTACACCACACACATCAAGTGGTATTAAATCCACCTCCACTTCATCCATATAGTTTGTACTTATAGTAAATTTGATCTTACACTATTTAGTAACCTTAATATTTTCATCCTTATTTACCCATCCCAATGGATATGGGTTAGAATGATCATGCACATCCAGTCCAAGCTTGTTGACTAGATATTCTACTATGAGGTTTCCTTGTGAACTGAAATCGAATTTTTCTTCCACCTTTGTCTTCTTGACCTGCATATTAATATGGAGTTTAGTCATATCCTTCTTTTCCTTATGATGAAGGATATCTAGGTTCACCTCCTTCTACACTATAGTGTGGACAATTTTTTCAACTACATCCAAGATGCTCTCTACCCGGTTTCCTAAATTCATGGCTAGAAAGTTCTTCTTATTGGAAACATTCTTACAATGCTTCAAATTAATTGCTAGATGTAGCTTCCAAAACTTATCTTCAGTGTGATTGTCAAGATTACAATGGTTGTAGTGGTTGTTTGGATTCTTGCACTAATATGTAGTGGTTGTTTTCTCCTTTCCCTTTCCCTTTTACTTATTCTTCCCCTCCATGGAAGCATCTTGGTGGTATTTCTATTTAGAACCACTTGGTTTTCATTTCTTATTTCATATATTCTCTAGGTATTGTGTTTTCACATAGGTCTCATCAATTATTCTAGGTTTAAGGAGTGTCGCTTTCTTACATAAATAATTGCGTAGAACTCTTAGATACTTCAGGAGTACACTTGGGTTATTGGGATATATACCCAACTTAATCATCATTTTTCTTAACACAATGGTGTACTCTTTCACATTATTCCCTTTCCTCTACCTAAAGTGTTTCCAATGGATCCACTATTCCTTGAAATACCCAATAGGGTAGAACTCGAACTTGATGAGAGTTTTAAATTCCTCCCATTTAGTCACTAGGAAATTACCCTCTAGATGAAGTTTCTATATGTGGATTTCCCACTAGGTTAGGGCATGGCCCTATAATTTCAATCAAGCAAATGAAATATTTTTCTCTTCTCCTATGTTATGGACATTGAAATAAACTTTTAACAGTCTTGCAACTAGTAATTCAACTTAACATCATCAATTTCACCTTGGTAGGGTTTGATGACCACTTTCACTTCCATTCTAAATAAATATTGTGAATAAGTGATGACACTATAACTTGGTTTCTCTTTCTCTTTCTCTTTTTTCATCTATTTTTCATGGTTTTCATTATCTCTTGATTTCTCGTCTTATCCAACTTTTGATTTAGAGCCACCAACCTACCCAAAAGGTCCAAACTTGTTCTCTAGAGTTGTCATGAGAAGGGTCGTGGTAAGATAGATATCAACGACTTGTTCTTCTTTTCCTTCTAAAATCTTTCCTCTGTCTCATTCTAAGAGTTTTAACGACTGGATTCATCCACCTTGGGTAGGGTTTTGAGACTTCCCTCTTAATCCAATTCCTAAACCCTGCAACTTTCCACAAAACCCCAAATAAAACTAATCAGATACTAATATGATCTATCATTTGTCATAGATATTCCCTTAGAATAGTTCATCACAACAAATCTCATAATATTCTGAAATGTTTTACTATGCAATTTATTACCTTAGATCTCAATTTTAATATTACTATCATAGAATTCAAATTTGCGGGAATAAATCCTTGGTGCTCCCATTTTGTTAGCTCCAAGCTTAGGTTCCTTATCATTGGAGGAGGTGGATATAATCTTCGTATATGTAGCCATCGTGGTTATCTCACTACCTCGCGAACGTAGTTGAGTGTTGAGAAGTCTGCAACAATTTTTCAAACTAACACACCCCCAGAAGTTCGAGAAGAGATTGATTTGGGGGAAGTTAATGTGTGTCTTCATAGACATTTCATCCAGGATGATAATGGAGGAATATATGTGTTCATGGATCCCGCAATTGGTTTATCTCACACCAAGGAAACCAACTATTTCAAAATGATAGACTTGTATTGGCACATGCAATTCCTCATGGATAAGGTGTTGATGGAAAGGACAAAAGCTTATATTGAAATATTTCTCAAATTGGATGATGTAAAGCTATAAATCAAGCAATTTGACCACAAAATAAATATGTTGGATAGTAAATCGGTAGGCCTGGACTTCTCCAAGCTCAACATTTCATGATCTTAGGTTCCTATTGTTGAAAAAAAAGAATCTCCATGTTTAATCTTTCTAAATGCTAGCATGGTTAATTTTTTGGTTTTTTAGTATTAGAGGCAGTATGACTATAATCTCTCCTCATCCTAGATATCAAGATATAGATCAATCCTGATGTAGTAGCATCCCGGTCATCCCTAGGGATGACACACCTAAGGTAGTTACGAGGACGTGGTAGATCTATTACTGTAGTGATTGATTGTTGCATGATGTGAATGAGATAGACTGCTAGGAGTAACATAAGTGGTGTAAATCGATTGAATGCCATAGAGTTGCAGAATTTGGACTGTTGGGAGTAACATCAGTGGCATAGATCGATTGAATGTTACAGAGTTGCAGCATTTGGACTATTGGGAGTAACAACGGGGGTGCAAATCGATTGAATGCTACATAGTTTCAGCATTGGGGAAACTAGGAGCGCTGCTATAGAATGGACGAGTGTGTATGGATGGCTACATTGTAGGGGAAAACTATTACAGAAGTAGTTGCAGACGTTACGGCTCAAGGAGCGCATTGTTGGACTGAAGCAGAAGCTCGTGCGGAGGGAGATGAAGAGTCATTGTGGAAAGGACAAGCTACAAGCTGGAAGGTAAAAGGATTGAAGAGTGTTGGGGAAACTAAAGCGAATAGTCTCTGGATGAATAAAACACAGCATCAGAGATATTGATGGGGAGCTTGTAGAACCGAGAGGACAATAGGAGAGATCTCGCGAGATAGAAGAGAGAAGTGGTTGAGGTTGTCATGGCCTCTGGCCTAGCAACCCAATGGATATTTTTATCCCAAATTAGGCCATTGAACCATTGTATTTTAACTTGTATGATGAATAAAAGAATTATTGTTGCAGAATTAACCTTTATGTGTGTTCATGAATGAATTCATGTAGGATGTTATGTGTTGTGTTCTTGACATAATTATGCAGGAGTTAATGTCTTGCATGAATGAGTAAACTATGTAGAGAATATTGTTGTATGATATGGCTATGTAGGTAGCACGAGTCTGTGGAAGGTCGTGTTGGAATTTGTGCTCTTCCATGGGAAGAATGAGCACTCTATTTCTATGACCATTGAGGATTATATTTGAGTATAGAAGATGTGAACAAAATTTGTTGTTCCAAGTGTGGGTATGTATTGTAGCAAGGGACTTTCCACACCAGAGGTGTACTGTAACAGGAGACGGATTACTGTCAGAGATGATTTGCAGCAATGGATTATAGTAGCAAAGATATATTGTGAAAGATGTGTTGTTGCAACAAGGTGTGTGTGCAAAAGGATGAGTGTTGTAGCATGAGGATGATTGAGTTGCAGCAAAAATATTTTTCATAACAGATATATGTTGTGAGAGACGAGTTGCAACAAAAGGATGTGTGTTGTATTCGCAGGTGTATGCAAGTTGCAGTAGAGGTGAGTTACAACAAAAGGTGAGTTGCAGCAGAATAATAATTGTAGCAGCGAGTTAGTAGGTGAGTTGCACAGAAGGAAATTCATACTAAGAAATGAGTTGCAGCAATAGGATGGTTGAGTTGCAATAAAAGGTTTTTCACCATAGAAGGGAAGAAAACATGGATACATGGGAGCAGAGGTACAACCCTAGAGGTTGTGACATGAGTGGGTGACAAGAAGAAAAATGTATCAATCAGTTTCAGTATTATGGTAGTTGTGATTCATATTATGCACACATGAAGAAAATGTTTCATTGCGAACGTACCCTTATGTAAGGGGGCAGTTTCTCGTTGCATCAAGTGGTATCGGAGCTTGGTTCAACTCTGGGGTGAAATAATGTGAGGAGATATCAGAGCACGATTCAATTCTAGAATTAAAGAATGTGAAAAGATATCATAGCATGGTTCAACTCTCGAATAAAAGAATGTGAAAAGATATCAGAGCTTGGTTAAACTCTGGGGTGAAATAATGTGAGGAGATATCAGAGCATGGTTCAATTCTAGAATTAAATACTATGAAAATATATCAGAGCTTGGTTCAACTCTGGGGTGAAATAATGTGAAAATATATCACAACATGGAATTAAGCTTTAGGGTGAAATAATGTGATAAGATATTAGAGTGTGGTTAAGATATGGGATGGAAGAAACTACAAGGCAAGAAGACCTATGAGAGTGTGTTTTTGTCTTCTGTTGTTGAAGGAAGCATGATAAGAGACAGTGTCGAAGAAAGGGACTGTGAAGTGTAATCCTGCTTAGGGCTATGAAATAACTCCTGAGGATTTCTTCATGAAGATGAGAAGTTTAATGAGGTACAGAAATCAAGAGTTATAATGCAGATAATGGAGTGGTAGCAGATGTCAAGATGAAGTCTGAAATGGGAAAAGATAGAAAGGAACATAAAATTGCATGAAGGAAAGTTTAGAAGGTTGTTGTTTAAAAGGAAGAAGGCTCCAATATAAATAGATGGAAGTTGTGGTGGCGGTTATCCATGATTGTTATCTTGGAATGAAGGCATGGTCATTGGAAATGAGCAAGTGTGTTTGCATGAAGAATGCAATCAGAATTTTTCCTAGATCGAAGACTAGGCTCATATCTTCTGAGGAGAATGTTGGTAGCAGTGAGTGCGTTGCTACTAGATGGTGACTACAAGTTTTGTGTGGACCTGAATTTAAGATAAATAAAGAAGAATAGAGATGTAGAAAATTTACAACAGTGGAAGATAGAGAAACGTGGTTGTGTCAAATGTAACGAAGAAAGGAGGGAGAGAAGATGGAATTGTGTTTTCCTTGGATATGTATTTATTTGCTTGCATGAAGAAAGAAATTTGTGACTGCAGATGGAAACGGATGTGCTTGGATGAAGAGAAAAATTCAATAGAATGATATCTATGTAGGGAAAGGAAATTTCAAGGATTGCAGAGGTTGCAAATGATGAAGAAGATGATGTCGTGAATATAAAGCACGATGAAAGTTGTCGAGTTGAAGATGGATAACATATAGTCTGAAGGATGAGGAAGTTGATGAGGATGTTGCTAACAGAGATAGGAGAATATTTCAAATCTCTTGAGGAAGAAGACATGTTATAGAACAATGTTAGAAGAGTGAAGGTTGTTGAGGACCGAGCGTGAAGTTGTTGCATGGAGAATAAGAAGACTCTTTAAATCATAAGAAGACTCTTTAAATCTGTGTCTCTAGTAATTTTCAAGAATGTGTATATGTTGAAAGAATCATCAACTGAAGTAGTCTTCATGTGCTTGTGTATTGATTCAAGGGAGGTGTAACATGGGAGCATGTGACTCCATGTTGTGTAGCTTCGAGCATGAGTGGTTGGTTGCACCGAAGGCACTTTGTACACTGCATGAAAAATGGCAGTGGGATGTCCTGGATCGGACGTGACTCATATCAAGTTGTGTAGGTGATGTGGATTGAGTCAAGGGAGGTGTAACATGGGAGAATGAGACTCCATGTTGTGTGGCTTTGGGAATGAGTGCTTGGATGCACCGAAGGCACTTTGTACACTGCATGAAAAAGGGTAGTGGGATGTCCTGGATTGGATGTGAATTAGATCGAATTGTGCAGGTGATGCATGACTGAAAATCACCTGATGAGTTCTTTCGGTAATGAAGAAAGAAAGAAAGAGAAGGTAGCGGTACCAAAAGTTGAGTTGTTGCGGAAAGTTGAGTTGCAGCAGGAAAGAGATGAAATTTCCAAACCTCCATGAGGAGAATATTGGTGTGTTGTTGTGGATTGATCTACAGCGAAGGGAAACAATGAGTTGAAAGAAAGAATGTGTAGCAGAGGAAGATGTCTTGCATATTGAAATGTATTGCAGATAAGGATTGTAGAGTTGGGAGTGAAAAATTGATGAAGTTGCATTGGACAGTTGTAGATACGGGTGATTTAAATCATAAGCATGAGGACATGCTTTCTTGAAACTTGAGGAGTCCGATGCAATATCATCTCGGTCATCCTAGGGATGACATGCCAAAGGTAGTTATGAGGACGTCAAAGATATATTACATCAGTAATTGATTGTTACAGGATGTTAATGAGATAGAATGTTATGAGTAAAAACAATGGTGCAGATCGATTGAATGCTACAGAGTTGTGGATTTGGACTGTTTGGAATAACAGCAGTGGTGCAGATCAATTGAATGCTACAAATTTGTAGCATTTGGATTGTTTGAAGTAATAGCATGGGTGCATATCGATTGAATGCTACATATTTGCGGCATTGGGGCACCTGGGAGTGTTTCTATAGAATGGACAAGTGTTTGTGGATGGATACATTGTAGAGGACAATTGTTACAGAAGCAATTGCAGACATTACATCTCAGGAGGAGTGCATTGTTAGACTGCAGCGAAAGCACATGAAAAGGGAGTTAAAGAGTCATTGCAGAAAGGAAAATCTAGAAGCTGGAAGGTGAAAGGATTGAAGAGTGTTGGGGAAAGTGAAGCAAATGGTTTTTGGATGAAAACAAAGCATCAGAGATATTGATGGGGAGCTTGCACAACAAAGAGGACAAGAGGAGAGATCTCGCAAGATAGGAGAGAGAAGTGGTTGAGGTTTCCATGGCCTCTGTCCTAGCAACCCAACGGATATTGTAAGCTTAGATCTGGTCGTTGAGCCATTGTATTGACACTTGTATGATGAATAAAAGAATCATTGTTGAAGAATTAACCTTTCTATATGTGTATGAATGAATTCTTATAGGATTTTATGTGTTGTTTTCTTATCATAATTATGTAGGAGTTAATGTGTTGCATGAACGAGTAAAATCAGAGAATAGTGTTGTATAACATGGCTATGTAGGTAACATGGGTGTGTGGAAGGTCGTGTGGAATTTGTGCTCTTCCACTAGAAGAATGAGCACTCTAGTTCTATGAGCGTTGAGGATTTTGTTTGAGTACAGAATATGTCAATAGAATTTGTTATTCCAAGTTTAGGTTATGTGTTGGAGCAAGGGAGTTTCCACACCATAGGCATACTATAACATGAGATAGATTACTGACAGAGATTAGTTGCATCAAGGAATTATCGTAGTAGATATATGTTTTGAAATACGTGTTGCTGCAACAGGGTGTGTGTGCAACAGGATGAGTGTTGCAGCATGAGGGTCATTGAGTTGCATCAAAAGGAATTTTCATAATAGAGATACGATGTGAGAGACGGGTTGTAGAAGAAGGATGTGTGTTGCAGCCACATGTGTACACGATTTGCAGTAGAGGTGAGTTACAACAAGTTGCAGCAGAAGACTAATTGTAGCATCGAGTTAGTAGGCAAGTTGCAGCAGAGGTGAGTTGCGGCAGAAGGCAAGTCATAGCAATAAACAAGTTGTAGAAACATGATAATTGAGTTGCATCAAAGGGTTTGTCACCATAGAAGGGAAGAAAATGTGGATATGTGGGAGGAGAGGTACAACCCTAGAGGTTGTGACATGAGCAGGTGACAAGAATGGAAATGTATCAATGAGTTGCAGTATTATGGCAGTCGTGGTTCATATTACGCACACATAAAGCAAATGTTTTGCTACGAACATACTCTAATGGAAGGGGGCGGTTTCTCGTTGCATCAAGTGGTATCAGATCTTGGTTCAACTCTAGGGTGAAATAATGTGAGGAGATATCATAGCATGGTTCAAATTTGGAATTAAATAATGTGAAAAGATATAAGAGCATGGTTCAACTTTAGGATAAAATAATGTGAAAAGATATCAGATCTTGGTTCAACTCTGGGGTGAAATAATGTGAGGAGATATCATAACATGGTTCAATTCTTGAATTAAATACTCTAAAAATATATCAGATCTTGTTTCAACTCTGGGATGAAATAATGTGAAAATATATCAAAGCATATAATTCATATTTAGGGTGAAATAATGTGAGAATATATTAGAGTGTGGTTCAACTCTGGGATGGAATAAACTGAAAGGAAAGAAGACCTATGAAAGTGTGGTTTAGCTTATGTTGTTGAAGGAAGCATGATAAGATACAGTGTCGAAGAAAGGGCCTGTGAAGTGTAGTCTCGTTGAGGGCTACAAAAAAACTCCTGAGGATTTCTTCATGAAGATGAGAAGGTAAATGAGGTACAAAAATCAAGAGTCAGAATGCATATAATGGAGTGGTAGTAGATGTCAAGATGAAGCCTGAAATGGGAAAAGATTGCAAGGAACATAAAATTGCATGAAGGAAAGTTTAGAAGGTTATTCTTCAAAAGAAAGAATCCTCTGACATAAATGGATGGCAGTTGTGGTGGCGGTTATCCATGATCGTTATCTTGGAATGAAGGCATGGTCACTGGAAATGAGAGAGTGTGGATACGAAAGGAATGCATTCGAATGGTTTCCTGGACTAGAGACTAGGATCATATATTATGAGAAGCATGTTGGTAGCAGTGAACGCATTGTTGTTGGATAGTGACTACAAGTTTTGTGTGGACCTGAATTAAAGATAAATAAAGAAGAGTAGAGATGCAGAAAATTTACAACCGTGGAAGATAGAGACACGTGGTTGTGTCGGATGTAACGAAGAAATCAGGGAGAGAAGATGGAATTTTTGTTTCCCTGGATATGTATTCACTTGCTTACAGGAAGAAATAAGTTTGTGGATACAGATGGAAGCGAATGTGCTTTGCTAAAGAGAAAAATGCAATAGAATGATATCCATGCAAGGAAAGGAAACTGCAAGGATTACAGAGGTTGAAAATGATGAAGAAGATGATGTCATGAAGATGAAGAATGATGAAAGTTTTAAAGTTGAAGACAAATAACATACATTCTGAAGGATGAGGAAGTTGATGAGGATGTTGTTGATAGATATAGGAGAATATTTCAAATCCCTTGAGGAATAAGAAATGTTGCAGAAGAATGTTAGAAAAGTGAAGGTTGTTGAGGATTGAGCGTGAAGGTGTTGTGTGGAGAAGAAGAAGACTCTTGAAAGCTATGTCTCTGGTTATTTTCAAGAATGTGTATATGTTGACAGAATCATCAACTAAGTTAGTATGCATGTGGTTCTGGATTGAGTCAAAGTAGGTGTAACATGGAAGCATGTGACTCCATGTTGTGTAGCTTCGAGCATGAGTGGTTGGCTGTACCGAAGGCACTTTGTACACTGCATGAAAAAAGGTAGTGAGATGTCATGGATTGGACGTGACTTAGATCTAGTTGTGCAGGTGATGTGGATTGAGTCAAGGGAGGTGTAACATGGGAGCATGAGACTCCATATTGTGTGGCTTCAAGCATGAGTGGTTGGTTTCATCGAAGGCACTTTGTACACTGCATGAAAAAGGGAAGTGGGATTTCCTAGATTGGGCGTGAATCAGATTGAATTGTGCAGGTTGTTGGGCACTTTAATTGTCTAAATAAATAGATAATTAAGGTGTTCAATATGAATTGTCAAACCCGGGGAAGTTTTGTTATTGCAAGATAATTGTGCACAGTCTATGCTAGATTATGAAAGAAAACACTAATCAATTGCAGTAAGCTAAATTAACACTAAAAGAAACAGAGTTGAAAAGTTGAACACTAACACAAGTTGTTGACACAGTTGGAGTTCTAATCTATTGTTGCAGAATTGAAATCACACTTGCATAATTGAAATGTAACTTCTAGGAGTAGAATTTGATGAGTGTATAAGAATCCTAGATTATCTAATCTATTCTAATCTTCTATATTAATCTTGCAGAAAGAAGTTCTGTGCTAATTGCCAAAAGAAAGTCTACTTACTTGTAGAAAGGAATTCACACTTCTATGTACTTTTGCTTGAAAACATAGATTTAATCTAATGCAGAAAATGAATTAACTTTCAAAGCAATTCTCCAACAATATACAACAACTGACTCTAACTCTCATGGGACACACTGATGCGCATTTAACAAAAAGGGATTGAATTGTAATAGCAAATGTATTCTAGAAATGTTAAACAGATAAATCATCCAAGTCAAAGCAGTTAATCTAAAACTCAAAATAGAGGGGAGTCTGTGAGGAAGGTGGGCCCTTTCCTTCTCACTGAATCCACCCGAAAATACTACAGTAGGTTGGAGAAACTCAAATCACTTTCTTTATTAAATCGCCAAAATGTTTAGATACAAAATGCTTCACTTTACTCTTTGTTCCACAGCTAATATCCACTACTCAATGATTACAAAATCTCTGTTATTTAAAGACAGAGACATTAAGTTGAAATGGACTCAAAACAGCCTTGAAAATCGGAGATTCTCAAGCTGTTCGTATGATATAAAAGATATGTCATCTTCACAAAATATGGAAATGATCTTGATCACCGGCGTGAGCCAAAATGTGTAACGGCCTTGAGAATTTGTCTTCAAATCGTCCAATAGCCTTGAGGATCTATCTTCAAGATACAGATTTGAATGATATACCAGCTTCCAAGATCGGTGGGAGTCTGTTGCAGTAGGTGTAACAGCTTCCAAGAAAGGTGCGCAATTGTTGTAGTTGTGTAACAGCAAGCAGAATGGGCACACACCTATAACAACTGGTGTAACAATAGCGATCATTCTTCAAGACTTGGTTGTTTTTCATTAATCTACACATTTTGATCATTAGTTGAGCATTCATGGGTAAAATATGAGAAACGCTACCAATCAAACATGTTAAGTAATTAAGAATACAAAACCAAAATCAAAGATTCATACCTTGGTAAAAAGGTCTTAGTAACATTATATTAGGCATTTTAGCATAGAAATGATAAGGTTGAATGAGAAAAAGGTATAGTGAAAAAGGGACATTTCTGGGTCCTAACACCCCCTTCCCCAACTGAAGACAATGCATGTCCTCATGCAATCCACATTCAAGCCTTACTTTGAATCTGAGTCATGGAAGTGACTCCTCCAATGCAAATTGCTAAGACAAAATTGTCATGAGATTCTTCATCTACAAGTCTGAATCCACTACTCCTTACCATCTCCAAACAGCATCTTTTAAGACCTTTGACCCTGAGTATACTCTGAATGAGGCATCCAAAAACTGGGAAAATGAAACCTGAGTCCCATCCATTGATGCCTACACGTTCTCATACATGTAATACTTATTCCTTCTTGACTGAGAATTTGGTCGGTTCTTCATCATGACCAGTGACTGGTACTTTCACTATTTTATACCCTACTTGAAAATAAATATCACTACATTTATAGCACATGTGCTCTCTATTTTGATTCATAACAGTTGTTGTCAATGCTAATATATCTAAAGTTAACTCATTTGGGTTTCACTGTCGAGCAACCTGCAATTCCTCCTTTAGGGAAGCTAACTCTGCTTTGAGGCTTTCATTTTCCTTCATTAGTTTAGTAATCCTATAATTTTATGTATCCTTTATCTTCTTATCAATTTGAGAAAACAGCTGACAAGTGGCACATCCTCGCTATTTTGTGTAACTGGTTCTTGTGTGGCAGATACACTCATAATAATTGGTTATTGTGTAACAACTAATTCTGGCATGACTGGTTCTTATGGAACAGTCGCTTCTTGGGCAATTGTCTCTTGTGTAACAGCTAGTTCTGGCATGACTGGTTCTTGTGGGACAATCTCTTCCTGGGAAGTTGGTTCTTGTGTAACAACTAAGTTGTTGGAAGGGACTGGTTCTTGTGTAACAACTAAGTTGTTGGAAGGGACTGGTTCTTGTGTAACAGTCACTTCTTTATCAATGGAGGATAATGGATGAAGAATGGGTATTTCCTGTTCCATATTCATCCATCCAATTGTTGCTTCAGTAGACCTCGCTGACCTAGTTCTCCTCCTAGGTAATGTAAAGACAAAAACAGGGGTTTTCATTTTCTTTGCTTTAGGAGGAGGGTGTTCTTCAACAACCAGACAAGGAGGAAAATATGGAATGTTGGGGTCTTGTATAATCTGTACTTCGTCACTCAATGAGTGATGCACAGAATCATCAAGCGGAGCCGGTGATTCTGCTGCAATTTGTTTACGTTCGGCCTGAATTGACAAAATGGTTTCTTGAAGTTCATTGCACAAGGTAAAACCTGGTATACATATCTCCATAGGATCAGTTTTCGGCTCACTCATGTTTGTATTATTGATGTCAAAATCAGGCAGGGTCTGAGCATCATCAAAGTCAGGACACTTTGTCGCAGCAACAGGGGTGTTTTGAGGTGCATCTGGTTCCACAAGAGATGAAGTCGACGTACTGGTTGTTACAGCGGGGGTTGTAACTGTTGTTGCAGTAGACCTCACTGACCTAGTTCTATTCCTAGGTAATGTAAAGACAAAAGCAGGGGTTTTCTTTTTCTTAGCTTTAGAAGTAGGAGGGAGTTTTTCAACAACAGTTGTTGCAGTCGAGGGCTGAGGCTCATGACCAGGTCCAGGAATTTGGTTTTCAACTGCTATCTCAATCACAACTATAGGCATAGGGTTTAGCTATTCTAGTTCAACTCTGTCGATTCTTTTCTGAGTGGTGTTAGAGTTGCTTCTGGTTTTTCATTTGCTTCTCTGAGTAGACTTACGGGCAGTTACAGTGGGGGATTTAACTTTTGGTTTAGTCGAGGGCTGAGGCTCATGACTTGGTCATTGGGTTTAGATATTCTGGGTCATTCATAACAATAGGCATAGGATTTGGTTGTTCTTCCACTTCAGGTAATGGGACATTAGGAATTCCCATTCCTTTACGAATCAACAACCCTATCAGTCTGTGATTGGAAAGACAATTCTTGGGATTCTTTGATTTCTTGACAAAGTGAGCCATATTATGCAAGGAATGAAGAAGGAAATAAGGGATGTTTATTAGCTTCTGATATCTTAAATGTGAAAGTAGGATAAAATTAGAAAAATAAACTACTTGATCTCTTCCTTCACATGTAATGTACCTTTTTAAAAATTACGATACTTTCCCCCATGGTTTTGGTAAGGAACTTACATCTGCACCTTGGCCATTGGTCTGAACTTGCTCATCGTCCACAAGAAAACCCTTTTGTGCTTCAGGAAAATGTGCTTTTCTGATAAACCACCTTGTTCCTGTGGTTGGCAATCCTGTCACAGCAGCCACGGTTTCCTCTGTCATTGGAATCCTCACCCCGTGCACCATCGAATACCCTTTTGTGAGATTCTGACTAAACTCCAATACCTCTGCTTCATTAAACCCCTGCAGCTTCTCAAAATAAGAAATCCATCCAGCCTGCAAAAAGTTTTCGTAAACATCTAGATATAGCAGTAATGCATCCAGATTTTTCGATTCATTCCTCACAGTTGATCCTCCCATGACGTCATTTTAGAATCTAAACAGGAACAAAGGAGGAGAGACCAGCACCTAAACCAGAGACACAGCAAGTTTGAACGAGGATTGCATAAAGAACATGGTGTCTTAGTGAAAATAAGCGTGGTTGAAAGGTGGAGAAGGTGCATGTAAAATGGGATTTTGATGGCTTGGTTTTGTTTCCCCCCCGAACTAATCTGATTGGCTCATGGTGCAATGAATTTAGGACAACTGGCAGGTAAACATTAAAGCTTGCATCCATATCTACATTACTTTGACACGTAAGATTAGTCACTTACCTCATAACTTACTACACGAACCAATCTGTCAGAGTAACCGCACTATCCAACCACCATCTGATTCGCATGGAATAGTTGTAATGATGAGAGATGGCTCTGGACCGTGAGAAATGATGATATGACAAGTGGAGCATAGGTGGAGTCCTTTCTTTGGTTGACCAGCTGGAAATCTGTGGATGTCGAATCAAGTAATGATGAAGCAGCCTTTTCTGACAAAGAGAGCATGAAGTAATTTGGAAAATCATGGAAATCTTCACAAAAACAGCGGAAATTGGTAAAACAACAGTGTTTCACTATGGAAAAATGGCAGAAATGCGAAAGAAAATGGGTGAAGCGGCATGTAAAATAGCGAAAAGGAATGACAGCGATAGGTGTATCAGCATGTATTTTGGCCGGAATGGTGGAATTAGGTGTAGCAGCATGTAAATTGGCCAAAAGAGTGTAACAGCATGTAAAATAAAATAGTCAGGAAAATGGTGTAACAGCATGTAAAATGACCATTTTGTCGAAAAGAGGTGTAACAGCATGTACGACAAAATAGTCAGAAAAGTGGTGTAACAGCATGTAAAATGACCATTTTTTTCGAAAAGAGGTGTAACAACATGTAACACGACCGAACACAGAAACACTTAGTTTTTAGGAAGTTTTTCAACTTCCAGAAACTAATCCTTCAGCTCCTTTCATTGTAATCTACCTTGTTGTTCATCAATCCATATGCACACAAGTAATTGTCTAATACCCTTCTAGGCTAAATTTATTAGAAAAGAATAAAAAAATTTAAGCAAAAATAGAAAAATTCAAATTCGCAGAGTTTATTTATATACAAGGTTTTATGGAAAAGCAAAAAGTTCTAAGGTTTAAAAGGGGAAGGAGAAAACTCCTTTTCTTTTAAAAATTGATAACCTGTACCAGCTATACATCTGGATGTAAATTCTATCTTGGAAAGTGGACACTGATACAGATGCAAGCGATGACCATTTGCAAGTAACTGTGTATTGGATCCATCAATAGTGATCAATCTGACTATCCCATTGGGAAAAACAGTGTCTACTTCGTAAGGTCCCAGCCATCTTGTACGTAGATTACCCTAAAATTATTTAAAGTGTGAATCATACAATAGATCCCAATCTCCCTTTTTGAATAACTTCTTCTTTATGACTTGGTCATGCCACTTGATTCTTTGTTGTTGAATCACTGTGGTTTGATGAATAGCGTCCAAACGCTTTTCATCCAGCTCATTTAGTTGTTGCAATCTGGCCTTCTATGCCATAGTCAAGTCTAGATTGACTATTGATGCAGTTCTTAGGGTCTTTATCTCGAACTCAATGGGAAAAACAGGGCTCTTCCCACATACCAGTTCATAAGGAGAAAAACCAGTTGTGTTCCTCCAAGTGGTTTGATAAGCCCATAGATATTCATGCAATCTGTCAAACCAATCCCTACGGTGTTCCCTCATTGTCTTAGCAAGAATAGCTTCTATAACTTTGTTTGTACTTTCCACCTACCCATTACCTTGGGGATGGTATGGAGAAGTTGTTCTATGCAAAACATGATATTTATTGAGTAGGGCTTCAAACTTATGTGATGTGAAAGGTGGTCCCACATTAGTTACTAACTCTCTGGGAACTCCAAACCTAACAAAGATATCTTCAAACAAAAATACTAAGACAGCTTCTTCTGAGGCCCTGATGAGTGCTTTTGCCTCTACCCACTTGGTCATGTAATCTGTGCAGACCAATATATAGACTTTCTGATTAGAAGGTGGGTGAATCGGCCCTACAAAATCCATGGCCCATCTCTCAAAAGGATCTAAAACCACTTGAGGCTGGAGAGGCATCTCATCCCTGTGATTTGGCTAACCCATTCGTTGGCAACTGTCACAGGCTTGGACATACTTCCTTGCATCTTGAAATATTGTGGGCCAAAAATAGCCCATCCTCAAAATTTTAGGCCCAGTCCTTTTATCGGCAAAATGACCCCCACAAGGGCCATCATGGCAAGCTTTAAGCAGATCATAAACTTCATCATCTCTCACACATCTCCTGATTTCTTGATCTAGGCTTGTGTAGAAAAGATATCCCCCTATCCAACTATACCGAGCACTCTTCTGAATAATCTTCCTTCTTTCTCAAGGAGATAGATGTGGAGGTACCTTCCCTGCAACCAAATAATTAGCAATGTCTGCATACCAAGGTGAGTGAGCAGATACTGCAAACAAATGTTCATCTGGAAAGAAATCATCTACAGGTGAATTATCATCATTTATATTCAATCTTGAGAGAAAATCAGCAACCACATTTTCTTTTCCTGGTCTATCTACTATAGTGATGTCAAATTCTTGTAGTAATAACAAACATCTTGTTACTCGGGCGTTAGTAATAGGTTTATTCATCAAATATTTAATTGTTTAATGATCAATATGAATAAAAGTAGAATAACCAGTGAGATAATGCCTGAATTTATTGATAGCATAAACTACTGCCAAGAATTCTTTTTCTATGACTGTATAGTTTAACTTAGCAGGAACCATGTTCTTGTTGATATAGTAGATAGCATAGGGATCTTTGTTCTCCTGTTTCCCTTGCACTACACCAATTGCAGTGTCAGAGGCATCTGAAGAAATGTGAAATGACAAGGCCCAATTCAGCCCTCTCAAAATGGGAGCTGTGGACAATTTCTGTTTCAGATCTGCAAAGGAAAATTCGCAATTGTCAGTCCAACTAAAGTCAACATCTTTTGTCAATAGAAAAAATAAGTGAGAGGCAAGTTTGGAAAAAAATTTAATGAATCTCTTGTAGTATCCAGCATGCCCTAAAATGTTTCTTACCTCTTTCGGAGTTGATAGAGTTGGAATGTCCAAAATTATCTAGATTTTGGCTGGGTCTACCTGTATTCCTACATAAGAAACAAAGTGTCCCAGCACCACACCTTCTCTCACCATCATATGACACTTTTATGTACTTAGAGAAAGATGAGATTGTATGCATCTTTTGAGTACTTTTTCCAAATTATCTAAAGCTTCATCGAAATCAGTACCATAAGGTGTAAAGTCATCCATGAATATTTCCATACAGTCATTCACCATATCAGAGAAAATACCAATTACATCTCTCTGGAAAGTGGTTGGTGCATTACACAAGACAAATGGGAGAACCTTGTAGGAAAATGTACCCCAAGGGCTGGTAAAGGTGGTCTTATCTTGGTCCTATGGAGCAATGGTTATCTAGTTATAGCCACTAAATCCATCTAGGAAATAGAAAAACTTTTTCCCATATAGGTTGTCTAGAACATGATCAATAAATGGCAGAGGGAAATGATCCTTCTACGTGGCCTTATTCGGGGCTCTATAGTCCACACACACTCTACATTTACCATTATTTTTAGGCACAATAACCAAGGGTGAAACCCACTCACTGTCTGATATAGGGTAGAAGAATCATGCATTAAGAATTTTATGGAGTTATTCTTTAACAATCTCTTTAATATTAGGGTTCCTTCTCCTTTGAGGTTGGCAAATGGGTCCGCATTCTTCCTTAATGTATATATGGTGGGTGCATAGTTCAGAGGAAATTCCTTTCATATCCATGTAATCCCAGGCAAATGCCTCTTTATGTTCAATCAGTAACTTCATCAAACGTCCAGTTTCAGCAGAATATAAATCAGGATTGGTGTTCAGAGTTTTTCCAGGTTTGATTTCTACAGTGATGCTCTTAGAATTGACTTTAGGAAATAATTTAGTTGTTTCAGTGTCTGATGTTACAGCTGAATTAGCTTGATTTACAACAGTTTCATAGAACATCTCTGCGTTGACTCCTTCCTGGGCAGTTGGGTCAAAGATTCTACTCAATCGGTGATATGTGTTTGGTGTAACAGTAGAGGGGTCACTGATAAAGCTATTGATTAGCTCATCCTCTGTCTCGTCTTTGAAACTCAAGGATTTTCCTATGGTTAGTACAGGCAAAGTGCTTTCATCCTCAATGTCCATCCATAAAGAATTTTTCGGTTCCACACTAGGTGTAGCATGAGGATAAAGGGTAAGTTTCTTGGTATCATAACCATCAGAGATGGTCATTGAACCAGATCTACAACCAATGAAAGCATCAATTGTAGCTAACCATGGTCTTCCTAGAATTAGAGGGTGGCCCCCCAAACGGGTTTTAGGTTGCAATACGACAAAATCAGTAGGATACTCCCATGAATCAACTGAAATAATTATATCATCGATTACTCTTTCTGGTTTGATAGTAGAATGATCAGCTAATTCTAAAACAGTAGGAGTAGGTCGGACTTGCATCCTGAGTTGCAGAAATTGTGTCGTCTTTATTGGCATAATGTTAATTGTTTCCCCTAAATCAACTAACACATCGGGAATAAATGTTTGTCCAATTTTGACAGTGACTGTAGGGTTTCCTAGCTCGCCATATTTAATAGGTGGGGTTTTGCCTAACATCAGTTCAGACAATTCTCCCACTACGTGTACTGTGAGGGGGTCCCTAGGTTTCCTTCCAGACTTTTTGATATAGAGGTCTCTCATAGTCTTCGCATAAATAGGGACATCCCTAATTGCTTGCAATAGTGGAATGTTAACATGCAAATTTTGCAATTCTCCTAAGAGATTGAAGGATGGTAATTCCACAATTTTGGTAATTTCCAATCTTTCAAGGAATGGAGGGTCTGCTAATTCTATGATAGGTTCGTCAATTTCCTCTGTATCAGCAGATGGTTCTTCCCCCGATTCTTTGTCTACTTCTGAATATGGAGCATCTTCAATTATTGGCTCGACTATTCTCCCTGATCTTAATTTTATTTCATCACAAGGCATAGGAGTAATAGACAGAGCTGGCCCATTGTGTATATCAATATTCAGAATGGCCTTATTATTTGGATTTGGGTTAGGTTTCACAGGCATCTGAGGCCATAAGGGAGGATTGTTTTGTGGGGCATTGGGAGGTAACTGCAGCTGTTTCTGATGGTATTGCGGTTGGAACTGTTGTTGATAAGGGTTCTGTTGGTGAGGGATTTGATAAGTAAGTTGTTGTTGAGGACCTCTCCAATATGGGTTCCATTTCCCAGGATGATTATGTTGTTGGGGCATAGGTACCCATGCATTGGGATCCTGATAAGGAGGTGGCATATGATTTGGAGGGGGGGCATTCATCTGGCCATATTGAAGCTAATTGTTCAAATTATTCCAATAATTAAGTGTTGTAGGAGAGAATTGAGGGTTTATACCTTGACCTCATGGTTGCCATTGTCTCCTCTATGTTATTAGATAGGCAGCTTCTGCTTCCTCATTAGTTGCCTTCATTGGTGCTTTACACCTGGTAGGGAAGGACATATGCCAGTGGAATGATATGATTCACAAATAAGACATACCTAGACACTGTTCAGTGGGCACTCCCTTGGTGGATGTTTGTCTCTGCATTTCGAACAAAAAATGGACAATGCCTGATCTGATTCTTCTTGTTTATGTTTGATCTACAGAGTATCAATTTTTGAAGCAACAGAGTTAATCATTTATGTTTTGAAATATTCTAACAGATTACCTATTTCTACTCTTGTTTCCCCTCCATTGGTTGATTTATGTACCCTTGAAAAAGTGGCATCCTCGATAGCTGACTTATTCCTTGTAGATCCTCGAGAGCATCTCTTACAAAGATTTACAATGTCTTCATAAGATTCCTTATATATATCTCCCTTGCCAAGCATATTTATCATATCTAAACATCATCTCTAACTCCTTTTAGAAAAATAGTTTTCAGAATGTCCTTACTCACATCCGGATGTCTAGACCTTTGTAGATTACACTGGAGTCACTCCAAAAAATCTTCAAGGGTCTCGTCCTCCTTCTGAGACATCTTGAACAGTTCATCTCTTCGTTCCCTCGTTCGGTAGTAGTCTTGGTATTTGTTCAGGAAAATCTACCTCATTTGTCCCCATGTTGAAATATTCTCTCCTCCAACGCTCATGAACCATCTTAACGCGTTACCCTTCAATGTAGCTAGAAACAATTTAAGCTTCTGGACAGTGGTAGTGTAGTCATAGATTATAAATAGAATATCAAATTCAAACAGAAACTCATCTGGATCCTCAGTAGATAATCCATGGAAATTTGGCAGGGATGAGAGAGGTATGTTCTTCATAGGAGCCATCCCCCGTGTGGGAATATTAGTAATAGGAAAAACAAGGGTAGAGATAGTATTTTCATCATTTACTTGATCTTCATTGTTCATTAGATCCTCACTGTAGAGCTATTCTTCATTATCTCCTTGATTTTCCATAAGTGCTCTTTCTCTCCGCTCAATACGGAAAGTGTCCCACTCCTCTTTAGTGACTATCTGTCCATTGATATGATAAACAGCTTCTTCTGGATCTTCCCTGTTCCAAGCTGCACTTGCTTGATCTTCAATATTCTCCAGTGTTGCGTGCTAAATTGTTGGTGACAAATTTTCAGCTTCAGCTTCAGCCCCTGATGAAAACAATGTTTCAAAATGGGGTAGTTCTGATTACTGAGGAATATGTCTTCTTGGAATATTTGAAGGGCGCAAGATAGATCCCGAAGAAGAATCTTCTCTGGCTATAATCTCATCAACAAAGGTTGGCCTTCCCAGTGCAAGATTCCTTCCACCACGTCCTCTGGCACCTGTAGGGTTAGTATTTTTGGGGATACGTCCTCTTGTTCCTCAATTCATGCAGACTACTCATTCCTAAGAAAAGAAAACTAATGTGCTTACAAGAATCTATAATTATCTTCCTCGGCAACGGCGCCAAAATGTTGGGCACTTTAATTGTCTAAATAAATAGATAATAAGGTGTTCAATATGAATTGTCAAACCCAGGGAAGTTTTGTTATTGCAATATAATTGTGCACAGTCTATGCTAGATTATGAAAGAAAACATTAATCAATTGCAGTAAGGTAAATTAACACTAAAAGAAACAGAGTTGAAAAGATGAACACTAACACAAGTTGCTGACACGGCTAGAGTTCTAATCTATTGTTGCTGAATTGAAATCACACTTGCATAATTGAAATCTAACTTCTAGGAGAAGAATTTGATGAGTGTATAAGAATCATGGATTATCTAATCTATTCTAATTTTCTATATTAATCTTGCAGAAGGAAGTTTTGTGCTAATTGTCGAAAGAAAGTCTACTTAATTACAGAAAGGAATTCACACTTCTATTTACTTTTTCTTGAAAACATAGATTTAATCTAATGCAGAAAAGGAATTAACTTTCAAAGCAATTCTCCAGCAGTATACAACAATTGACTCTAACTCTCATGAGACACATTGATGCACATTTAACAGAAAGAGATTGAACTGTAACAGCAAATGTGTTCTAGAAATGATATACAAATAAATCATCCAAATCAAAGCAGTTAATCTAAAACTCAAAACAGAGGAGAGTCTGTGAGGAAGGTGGGACCTTTCCTTCTCACTGAATCCACTCGAAAAGACTACAGTAGGTTGGAGAAACTCAAATCGCTTTCTTTATTAAATCGCCAAAATGTTCAGATACAAAATGCTTCACTTTACTCTCTATTCCACAGCTAATATTCACTACTCAATGATTACAAAAGATCTGTTATTTAAAGACATAGACATTCAGTTGAAACAGAATCAGAATAGCCTTGAGAATCGGAGATTCTCAAGCTGTTCATATGATATAAAAGATTTGTCATCTTCACAAAATCTAGAAATGATCTTGATCACCGGCGTGAGCCAAAACATGTAACAGCCTTGAGGATCTGTCTTCAAATCGTGTAACAGCCTTGGGGATCTGTCTTCAAGATATAGATTTGAATGATATACCAGCTTCTAGGATCAGTGGGAGTCTATTGCAGCAGGTGTCACAGCTTCAAAAAAAGGTGTGCAATTGTTGTAGTCCTGTAACAGCATGCAGAACGAGCACACAGCTGTAACAGCTGGTGTAAAAACAGCAATCTTTCTTCAAGACTTGGTTATTTTTCATTAATCTACACATTTTGATCATTAGTTGAGCATTCATGGGTAAAATATGAGAAATGCTACCAATAAAACATGTTAAGTAATTAAGAATACAAAAGAAAGATCAATGATTCATACCTTGGGAAAAAGGTCTTAGTAACATTATATTAGGCATTTTAGCATAAAAATGATAAGGTTGAATGAGCAAAAGGTATAGTGAAAAAGGGACATTTTTGGGTCCTAACACAGGTGGTGCATGACTGAAAATCACCTGACGAGTGCATGTGGTAATGAAGAAAGAGAAACAAAGAAGGTATCAGTACCAGAAGTTGAGTTGCAGTAGGAAAGAGATGAAATTTATAAATCTCCATGAGGAGAATAGAATTATGTTGTTGTGGATTGATGTGCAGGGAAGGGAAAGAATGATTTGAAAGAAAGAATGTGCAGCAGAGGAATATTTCTTGCAGATAAGGAATGTAGAGTTGAGAGTGCAACATTGATGAATTTGCATTGGATAGTTTTAGATACGGGTGATTTACCTCATAAGCATGAAGACATGCTTTCTTGAAACCTGGGGAATATTATGCAGTATCATCTCCCTCATCCTAGGGATGACACACCGAAGGTAGTTACGAGGATGTGGCAGAGCTATTACAATAGTGATTGATTGTTGCATGATGTGAATGAGATATATTGCTAGGAGTAACATTAGTGGTGCAGATCGATTGAATGCTATAGAGTTGCAACATTTGGATTGTTTGGAGTAACAATAGTGGTGCAAATCAATTGAATGTTACAGAGTTGTAGCATTTGGATTGTCGAGAGTAATAGCATGGGTGCAGACCAATTGAATGCTACATAGTTGCAGCATTGGGGCAGTTGGGAGCGTTGGTATAGAATGGACGAGTGTGTGTGGATGGCTACGTTGTAGATGAAAACTGTTACAGAAGAAGTTGGGGTCGTTACGACTCATGAGGAGAGAATCGTTGAAATGAAGAGAAAGGACATGTAGAGGGAGCTAAAGATTCGTTGTGGAAAGGAAAAGCTAGAAGCTGGAAGGTGAAAGGAATGAAGAGTGTCGGGGAAACTAAAGAGAACAGTTTTTGGATGAATAAAACACAGCATCAGAGATATTGATGGTGAGCTTGCATAACTGAGAGGACAATAGGAGAGATATCACGAGATAGGAGAGAGAAGTGGTTGAGGTTTCCATGGCCTCTGGCCTGGTAAACCAACGGTGATTTTAAGCTCATATATGGCTATTGAGCCATTGTATTATAACTTGTATGATGAATAAAAGAATTATTGTTGCGGAATTAACCTTTATGTGTGTGTATGAATGAATTTTTGTAGGATGTTATGTGGTGTGTTATTGACATAATTATGTAGGATTTAATTGTTGACATGTTTACAGGCAGAGTGTGCTTTTCATTGATGGCAAGAAAAGAAGGCAAGAACAGCAACAACGAAGAGACCCAAAGTCATCAGGACTCGTAGAAGGATCAAAGGTCGAGACCTTTGACACTTAGAAATTATTCCAAGATCACGCAGTAAATTCTGACCGTCCATCGAGAGAGGACACGTGGCGAGAGATCAGCATTTCATTGATTCGCAGATCGGGAAATCACAGATAGGAGAATCGAGAATTCACGAAATCCGAGTTCGTGATTTCATCACACTCGTTGGATCATAGAAGGTTGTAGGTCGTCCATCTAGAGCGGGTTTCAGAAAATCGGGACTCGGGAGAAGGCAGGTGAGTAGTCATCCAACTCCACGAAATGCAAGTTCACGAAGAGGAGATCTCGACCATTGGATTGAGGACTAATTTGAGCCGTCATATCAGTTTGAAGTGGAAGGACAGGATAAGCTAGAAAAGCAGCATCGCAGAAAGATCGAGTCATCGATCTGAGAACATGATCGATGAACAACGATTAGTTCAGGTCTAAAAGTTGCGAGGAGGTTATTGTTCGAGGATTGTCACTTCGGAAGAATCGCCGACTTGAAAAGTCGAAATACCCAAAGTCCCAAAGTGAATGAGGATCCACGTCAGCAAGAATATGTCAGAAAGGACACGTGGCACAATCAGACAATGACAAGTGTCAAGTTGATTCAGCATTTTAGGTACGTGCAAATCACAAATACGAGTGACACTTGGCAGCTACTAGGTTCATGACACGTCATCAAATGACATCACTCTGGGAGTCCTACTTCGGGAGATTTAACACCAGTACTTGCCCAAAGTTCTGAATTCCCAAAGTGGTTTGGGGTCATCCATAATCGAGGAGGACAGATGGTGTGAGATCCACAACTTCGGAAGTTTTGTGGATGGGGAGAATGTGAAAATCACCGAAGACAAATCTCGACCATTGATCGTCAAGGGAAATACGTGTCAACTAATATGATATTTCGTAGAAATCTCACTTAAGGATTTCCAGTTGAGACTTGAGAATTATGAACCCTGAATACCCGAAAGGATCATGACCATCGATCCAAAAGGGACATGCGTCATTGGATCGTGAACTCTGGGTGAAATGCTCCAGGAGAAATCGGAGTTTGACAATCGAAACTCCCGAAGCCCGAAAGGCAAAATCGATATCGTCCATTGGTTTGGAGGGCAACATGTCACCTGATCGTTGAGACAAAGGATCGTGCATGGAAAAAGGAAAGAAGGCAGAGCCTTTGATTGAAGAGGACGAATGTAAGTATATCTTCCATTCCGGAAGATATCCAGTCAGCAGCAACAGGGTTTGAGATCTGAAAATCTTGGAGCCCAAATCACGAAGTAAATCTCAATCATTGATGTAGGAAGGTGAGATCTAGTCCACAGACTTGAGAGGAAATATTTGAACCATTCGTTCAGGATCACCGTCAATATCGTGATATCGACAGTCGTGCTCCATTGCGAGGCCAGAACATGCTCGGGTCTTAATTTTTTGTGAGCGGGCCGCAATTGAAACCACAGTTTTGGAGAAAGGACGCATGGAGGCTCGTAGTGAATTGCGGGGTGAAAAGAGGGTTGCTCTCAAACTTCCTATGGATGCACCCGCAATCACGTGGTTGCATGAAGCTCATAGCCCAAGGTCATATTGTGAAACGAAGCCAGCGCTCACTAGACAGAAATCGGGAAGCGCCTTTTTGGATAGGCGTTTGGTCACCATCGATGATCACGTGAGGGAAGGGGATTAGAATCCAAAAGAAGCCATACTTGATTGATTGTAACTACCAGAACAGAGTGATAGTATCTACCAGAGAATTCGACGAGCTTGAGTGTGATCGCCAGAGGAGATGAAGAGTCTCGAGGTAACTTCCAGTGAAGTGAAGATTCATCATTTAGACAATTGATAGATGGAAATGTGTCAAAGACTGTAATTGCCAAAGAATCCGATGAATCTTGGGATAACGGCCACTAATGATGAACACATGGAGTGAACCACCAGAGAGCACGAAGAGTTTCCATGATGATCAGGCAAAGTACTCGACATGAGAAAGAGATGCAAAACAGAGAAGTGAAGTGATTATGTTGGTTAGCTATGCAGTGGTAAGGAAGATACGCAATGAACAACCTGTAGGGAATAAAAATGACGCAGTGAAGAGCATGCAAAGGCATAGCGCATAGAAGAGAGATGGCGCACAGAGCATAAAATGAAGAAGAACAGAAAGTGCAGGAAGGCGAGCAGAGAGACACTGATGCGAGAAGAGCATAGCAGTGTAGCAGAACAGTGATGAGACTAGTAAACCATAGATAAATGTTGTATCACTGTGATAAATTAAAGAAAAGCAAAGATTTATATTTTAGGGTGCTAGGGAGGTGTTAGGGAGGACTGGTGTCCTCAGAGTATCAAGTGGGTGCTTGAACACAGGGAGTTGTAGATTCTGTTGGCGACGGAAGTCACTCCTGGATTGCTTGCAGGAGCAGAGCCCAACGCCCATCAGTTTTATGTCACGATAGTTTTTAATGGGTGATCAAATGGACAGAGACTCGGGATATGTCACTCTAACTCAGAGACTGGGTCTGGCATGTAAGAAACAAAGGATGTCTTGATCTAACCTCAGTCAACAGGTTGATTAAAAGGTGAACAGGTGGAAGACTTGATAAGAAGAGTGAACAAACTACTTCGGGCAATCAGGCTTTCAGTAATTTGCAGAAGAAAAACTCTGAAGGTGAGATCCTCTGGTTCAGGGCTTCGGGAAACTGAAAGGGGGACTTGACTGGATTCTCCAATTCCAAGTCATCTTAGCGTTAGGGAAAATCACAAGGACTTATTAGAGGCAATGTGACTGTCACAATGATCAAATTCTACATCATCCTATAACAGTTACAACTCGACTAGATTCTCCAATTCTGAGCTGCTCTAACACAGTTGAACAGAGACGTGAAAGAAACTAACATTCATAAGGCAAGAAGTCTCAAGAGTCCATATATAACCAGAAATAACAGTGCTGCATTAAAGCTTTACAACCGGGAGCCTCGCTCAACCATCGATCCTTTACAAAATATAAATATCGGGTTCATATACCCAGAGAAAATCGCCCGACAGAAGCACGCCCAGATACTCAAGACTTGGTGTCTTTTCAGCCAAAATCGGGCGGGTATTCTTTGTCAGACGCCACCTTAACTGCGCATGGCTCCTGCAGGGGAAGTCGCTGAGCCATTAAGTGTCGAGCTACCATGTGCAGACCTTCTCCGGCGGGTCGAGGACTCGGCATGGATTCTTCAGAAAAATGGGTACACAGGACCCCCTCGAGCAGACCGCTTGCCAGATTATCCATACTCTGCACTTAATGCCCGAGGAGAGGTTTCAACCACCTTTTCTCGTCTTCATTAACTCCAGGCGAAAACCAGGGTCGAGGTCGGATCAGATGGCGCATGGAGATCACGATCATCCTTTCGGCGACTAGGCTCAATGCCCTTGGCCCCCTTTTGCATAGCTCCTTTCTTTCCCAAGTGACCACGGGCCGTGACCCTATGTCTATTCCCAAAATGCTTTCGGTGTTCGCGAATAAGAAGGAGTTGATCCATGTTTCTTAAAATCGCGATGAGCGAAACGTCGAGATGGCTTGAGTTGGCACCACGCGTCTCTCTAGATCTGACGGCTCTGGGCTCTCCCGACGATACTGTGGGCCTGGGTCCTGGACACTCCTGGCACCTCGTGCATTGGGAATATGACGGGTTGTTCCTTGCATTTTGAAACCGCGATGGGCGAAAAGGCAAGGAGCCTAATCGCGCACCAGGTGTCTCCTGTGGATGAACGATTGAGGCTGCTTCACGATACGGCGAGCCCGACTTTGGGCGCTTTCGGCACTTTGGGGTTCAGGGTTTCAAAATTTGAGAGGACGAGGGACTTTCACCCTTCGAACTCCCGAGTGCCGATATGCCGACTAGATCTCGCAGTATGTGTTGCTGGATCGGACGACCCAGATTTAGCCTTGAAAAATAGGTGCTTTCTTCGACACTATACATCGGTTAACTTGGTAGTCCCGATATCCCGATGACCGTTGATCTGCCCTGATGAATGAATCTAGGCCGTCGACAACATAACTTCCCCCTTTTACGTGCTCGGAAGCTTTAAAACGAGATTTTCCCATGCTGCTTTCGGGCGCTTCTCATGCATCTTGCAGACCCGAATAATCTTGTGCCTAGGACAAGAAATGTCGCTAACATTAGGATCCATGGGGGATAGAGTCATCCCCGCGATCATCTAAGAACTCTTTTTGCAGATTCAGTGCCTTGCTGTTGGGCTAGGGAGTCATTTATTAAGTTGAAAACAGAAAACAGAAAACAATATTTACAAAACAAAAGAAGTCGCCTATGGCTTACAGAAAACATTTTTTTAAGAAATGCCCATTTACTGGGCCATCAAAAACTTCTTCGCCTTCCAAATCCTGCAACCTGTAGGTATTGTTTGAAAACACCTCAGAGATCTTGAGAGGCCCAAACAAGAGGGCATCAAACTTACTATGTTTACCCCTATCCTGCCTGGGTGCATCCCATTTGAGCACCAGATCGCCCAGTTCGAAATCTTTCTTTTTGCTCTTTCTGTCAAAGGTTTGCTTGATCTTCTGTTGATGATGGAAGGCCCTGTCCATGACCTGTTCCTTGATCTACTGAACTTCCACCATCTGATGAATCCTTTTGACCATATGGTTAGGCTCTCCTTCAAGGTCCTGGAGGAATTTTGCCACAGATAAAGCGCGCTGAGTAGGGAAAACAGCTTTTGTTCCATAAACAAGTTGGAAAGGTGAGATACCCAGAGACTTTTTTGTTGTCACCCAGTCAGCCCATAGAGCAAATTTGAGCTTTGAATCCCAAGCTCTTTTATTTTCTTCCAATAATTTTTTAATGAGATTGATCAGACTTTTATTGGAAGACTCCGCTAGTCCATTTCCTTGAGGATAATAGGGAGTAGAGTGGATCAGCGAAATCTCAAATTGTTCACAGAACTTGACCAAAGGCTCAGACCTGAAAGAGGCGGCATTGTCGGTGACGATTTTGATGGGACAGTCGAATCTGGCTATGATATCCTCCAGGAAGCTGATAATCACTTTTTGAGAAGTACTCCTGGTAGGGGTAGCTTCTATCCACTTGGTGAAATAGTCTGTCGCAGTCAGGATCCATCTGTGTTGGCTGCTTGAGGGAGGATGAATTTTTCCAATGAAGTCTAACCCCCACTGCTGAAAAGGTGTCGAAGCTACTATAGGCTTTAATGGTAGTGATCTGAGCTGTTGTTTTCCTGAAAACTTCTGGCATTTGATGCAAGCTCTGATTTCTCTGCAGACATCAACGAACAAAGTAGGCCAGTAATATCCGGCCCTGAGGATCTTATGAGCTGTGGTCTTCCAGAAATGATGCCCCCCGCAAAGGCCATTATGGAAATCAAATATAACCTTCTGGGCTTCTTGCAGGTCCGGACATCTTAAAAATACCCCTAACGGGTCTTTCCAGTACAAGGCTTGGTCAATGAGGCAATATCTGACCGCTTTGAGCTTTAAAGCTCTCGCCTTGCTTTTTCCCATTCCATCAGGAGGCTTCAATTCTTGCAAAAAGTACAAGATGTCCTTGTACCAGGTGCATGCTGCTAGTGATAAGGCACCCTGAGAATTCTTATTGGATGACTCAGCTTGCGGAATTTTTGAGCAGGCGTTGATGTAGCTAACCCCCAAGGCTTTGAAATTGGATTTGGCCAGCAGCTTGGCTAAACCCTGCCCCTTTATTAACTTGGTGGGCTTAATCTCCAGATCAAACTCTAGGATTTTGGCAATCCACTTCCCTCTTTTCCCATCCATGTCAGGCTATATAAGGATGTCCTTCACAGAGGCTGAAGGAACGTATGCTATCACCTTTGAGTGCAGAACAGATCCTGAAAGCTTTGAGGGCCTTTACTAAGGCATAAGCCTACTTTTCCATGATTTCATACCTGATCTCTACATATTTTAATGCCTTGCTGAAAAAGGTAGTGGGTTGTTCTCGCCCTTCCTCATTTTTCTGCGACAAGACCGTTGCTACTATATCAAAAGAAGCAAAAGAGAAAATTAGGAATCCTTTGGAATAGTCAGGACTGATTAGCACAGGAGCCTCAGTCAATGCTCTTTTTATTTGGATAAAAGATTCCATGGGTTCATCGGCCCATTTTACTTCATTTCCCTTTCTGAGCATGGCTGTGATATTTTTCACCAACTCAGCAAAATTTGAGACGAATCTCCTCAAGAAATTAATCTTCCC
The DNA here is from genome assembly GCA_032191745.1 of Picea mariana. Classification (NCBI taxonomy): domain Eukaryota; kingdom Viridiplantae; phylum Streptophyta; class Pinopsida; order Pinales; family Pinaceae; genus Picea; species Picea mariana. Next base: position 42,388 of record JASDQU010108522.1, on the reverse strand, counting down.
TAAAAAGGCCTGAACTTCCTTCTTGGACCTAGGAAGTGACAGGGTTTGAATTGCCTCTACCCTCCTAGGATCAATCCTCACTCCCTCCTCTGATATTATATGGTCTAATAGCTTCCCCTCCTTCATAGCAAATAAAGATTTTATGGGATTTAAGGATAGGCCAAACCTCTGACACTTCAGAAAAACTTTCCTTAGATGCCCGCAGTGCTCTCTGTCAGATCTGGAGAAGATTGTTATGTCATCCAGATAGTTCACCACAAACTTATCTTTCTCCCCGATGAAAGCTATGTCCATGGCTCGCTGAAAAGTTGCCCCTGCATTCATCAATCCAAAAGGCATTTTGGCATACATGAATGTGCCCCAAGGAGTGGTGAAGGTCATTTTTTCTCTGTCCTCAGGTATGACTGATATCTGATTATAGCCAGAAAAGCCATCAATCATGGATATCCTAGATGCACCAGTTACCCTCTGCAGTATTTGTTCCATGTTGGGCAGGGGGTAATTGTCTTTCCTTGAGCTCCTGTTCAAATTCCTGAAATCAACACAGAGTCTGATTTCTCCACTTTTCTTCCTTATTGGGACCAAATTGGCCACCCATTCAGAATATCTCAAGGGGACGATAATTCAGGCATCTAGCAATTTCTTCACCTCTTTCTCCATGACAGGTAGCAACATGGGATTTATCTGTATCAGCTTTTGTCTGAATGGTTTAGCCTCTTCTTTTAGTGGGATATTGTGCTCAATGACAGATGTGTCATAAGTCTTGAGGTCTTCGTATGTCCATGCGAACACATCAGCAAACTCTTTTAGAAACTCAGTATATTTGGCTTTCTGTTCTCTAGTCAAACGGCTTGATAATTTGACAAACCTGGGCTGCCTCTGTGTGCCAATGTTGCATTCGGTTGTATCAGCATCTTCATTTGAAACCTTACTCTTTACGGCCACATCGTTCCCATCGAACAGTCTTTCCAAGGGACCAGTCCTCTCGGAATGTGATTACTGGGCAGCTGAATAATCTGGTGATTAGCAATTTTATTTAAGAATCTTTCAGAGGGAGGGTCACCTTCGGGATCAGGATCCTGATCAATGTGCAATGCCGAAAACTCATCGAGGGACTGAAGAAAATTTTTGATTTCAAGAACGTCCTCAAATACCTCCCAATGCTTTACATTGTCCGGGATGGATGGTCTGTATCTTATTTTGACCTCACCATGGATCTTTGGCGGCAGAGGGACCCTGAACAAACTAGCCACGATGGCTAAGGAGTCGGGCGAGGTATTTTCTTCCCTTGGGATAAAAGTAATGTTGAAAGCTGAGAAGAAGTTATCAATCAGGTCCCATACCTTGTTTCTGTAACTCCTGAGCCGAGGATGCTTGGCCCGATAAACATTCCTGACCTGTTGGATTATTAATTTTGCATCTCCGAACACTGACACCTCTTTAATTCCCATTTGTTTTGCAGCCCTCATACCAAGAACAAGAGCTTCATATTCCGCCACATTGTTGGTAGTTTCAAATTCCAGCTTGTATGACAGGGATATGGTCTCTTGACAAGGCGATATGAAAATCACTCCAGCACCTGATCCTATACTGGAGGAAGCTCCGTCAAAGAACATCTTCCAAACAGAGGTGGTTGGAGGCAGTACCTGCTGATTAAGAATGGGCTTCTTTCTTATCTGTAAAGGGACCTCGGGAATTCCAGTGATCTGTAACAAACTAGACCCTAAGTCGGTGTCTAGTGCAAAGATGGGGTGGTTAGTGGGGTTTGCTTCATCACTGACAATATAGGCTAGCTGAGCTTCTCTGTACAACCTCCTGTGTTCTCCTCCAAAGACCGGAATGGTGGCATATGTGAGATCCATCTGTAATGTTCCTCCAAGTCTTTTTATCCAAGACCTTGACAACAGCATGCCAAACTTGGGGGGAACGTCAGCTACCACAATATCCATGACCACACTTTTCATGGGCAACTGAAACAATGAAACAACCAGGTCTTTGATGACTCCTAGACACTTCACTCTCCTTGAATTGAAAGAATACAAATCATGGTAAGCTTTTGTCACTTCCAGTCCCAACTCTTCCATTACTATTTTGGGCATAAGGTTATGGGAAGCCCCTGAGCCCATGAGGCAGTTATGTAGCACTTTATCATGTATGTTCAGGGAGGTGTAGAAGGGAGGGGATGAATCATCTCTGTCTTCTACCATGGGACCTGGGATGATAACTGGTTTCTCATCTTCAAGGTTCACTGAGTCAGAGGGAGGTTGGGGGGACTCGGATTGTAGCAACTTGGAAATGGACCTTTTGAAGTCCTCATTTTTAACTAGCTCTGAGAGGGGAACGGGAATTCTGATCTTTTGAATTTCATGCTCAAAATTAAAGGAGCAAATCGGCTTAGGAGCTTCCCTTACCTCGGTGACAGGCTCCTTGGTTGCTAGCGAAGCACTCTGAGTTTTCTTTTCTTTAGTAGTGGTTGTCGCAGACTTAGTAGGCCTATCCGCTATGAGGGGATGGTCTTGGCTGTCAAAGTCTCCTTCTTTCCTTCTTGACCTGAGATTGTATCTGATAGGGGTATGACCGGCCCTTTCTCCCTTACCTAACTCATGGATGTGGATGTTCATCAGGGATTTTTCATATGCAGACTGAGTCAAATGGGGAAAAGGAGGAGCTTCTTCAACACAATGAATTTCGGGGTCGAACTCGTCTATCTCCTCCCCTCCTTCATGAGTAACCAGGTTATTTTGGAGAGGGGTTTGAATCCTTTGATCTTCTCTGTCTTTGTCTCTTTGTTCCCTTGGGAAGGCCCGTGGTCTATGGTTATCAGGTCTCCTGAAACCTCTACCATCGGCATTCTGGGGATTTCTGTACATGGGCTTCCCTTCTAACTCCCACCTTTCCATTCTAGCAGAAAGTGACTTGAGTACCCTAGCTGTCTCATCTGTCTGAAGGGGCAGGGGAGAGGAACTGGATGAGGAAGCTTCAGGCCTCTGCCTGGATATGTTTCTACCAGCAGCATTCTTGAGTCGATCAACAGCCAATATATTAGACTCTACTTCCACGGATGCATCCTGCATCTGAGCCAGAGTAGTGGCTCTTCTTTCCCTCAACAAGAGGCAGAAATCGGGATCGAAGGTGCTAGCATAAGTGATATTTGTAGAGGATTCAGAGGGTTTTATCTCAGCAGGGATTTTGTTGTACATTTTATTAAATCTCTTGGAGAAATCTGAGACGGACTCTCCTTCTTTTCTCTTCAAAGACCCAAACTCTATCATGTAATACATGAAGTCTTTCTTATCTCCCCACTGTCTTAAAAAGGCATTATCTAAAGCTTCGATCCCATCAATAGATCTAGGAGGCAGGGCCTTAAACCATTTTCTAGCCTCTCCTTGGAGAATATGGACAAAAATCATCATCCATACGTCTACATGCATGATGTTATTATCATCTGTGAAACTGTAAAAGGCTTCCAGGTGCTCTTCTGCAGTTATGTCCCCCTCACCTGTAAACCTGGCCAGCTGTTTGAGGTAACCATCTGCTGGGAGGGAATTGAGAGGCTACGGTAGCACGAGGGGAGCATACCTAGTGGCTATAACGGCCTCCATTCTAGTCATAGGGGGATTTTCTCCTGCCATAGGGATATCGTGTGGAGGAGAACTCGAAGGAGAAGGAGTTCGTGAAGGGGCTACTGGGAATGAGTCCCGAAGTGGAGTGGTAAACAAGAGGGGATTTAAGGAGAAAGCTAGCGAGCTCAAGTCAGCAGGTGTTCCTCTTTGTGCAGGAGTGGGGAAATATTATGTGGCCCTGGGTCTACGCCAAGGTACAGCTTCAGAGGGGAGGGGAGTGACAAGGATTTCTCCCTCCAATCCCAGATCAGGAGGGGAAAACTCAGCAGGAACACTCCCAAAATTCAAGAAACGGGAAACCCCTGAAGGAGGTCTAATAAGAAACTGAGGAGGAGAGAACGGAGTTCCTACAGAAGGAGATGGAGGATTACCTGGTTCTGCGGTGGGAGCTTCTTCTTCGGAGGCCCTTCCTTTTCTGAGAACCACCTCTGGATCAGTTTCAGGTGTATCTAGAGGCAGTTGTGGATGAGACCGCGTGTGTCTGCCTCTGAAAGCCACAATTAATAGAGCAGGTTCTCCCCAGTGGATTCATCACAATGGATTCACCAGGTGCACAGTAGCAATCTTCAAAGGCTCTGATACCCGATGCACCTTCGGAGTCAGAGGTTCAATGTCGTTCAATCCCGGGGAAAATTTTCAACTTCATCCCCAGCAACGGCGCCGGAAATGTTGGC
>JASDQU010108522.1:5437-28027 GCA_032191745.1 Picea mariana | reverse complement strand
TCTAGCTTTAGATGCCCCTCAAGCGACACCGCAGGAAGAAAGTCCCATATCTCGAAGGAAAAAGAGTTGGCTGCAGTTGAAATCAAGAAAGGCACACAGGTAACCATCATAAGGGCCCTTAGATCGGGGAAAGCTCTTCCCCCTCTGAAAAAAAACAAGTTACTCTCCTTCAATGCAAGAGGGGTAGGGAGCCCCCAGAAAAAACTAGCCCTCAAAAGGCTTCTCCTGAGCCTTAAACCTAATGTTCTTTTACTACATGAGACGATGTGCAAAGGGGAAGAAGCCATAAAGGCTATCAACCCCTGGTTAAAAGATTGGTCCTTTAGTGCAGCAAGCATGAATGGTCTGTCTGATGGGTTATTAACATGATGAAGCCCGGCTTTTAAATCCCTTTCTTCATCTTCCTCAATCTCTACCGTTTTTGTGAACCTTAAACACAAAAATGTTGATTATGCCTTCTCTGTCATAAATAACTACGGCCCTTACTCTGATAGAATTCCCTTCTGGGAAAATCCAAAAAATGAAGGACTTTTTAATGACCCTTTAATGGTCATTGGCGGGGATCTAAATTTCACTCTTTCCTTGAGAGAGGTTTGGGGGCCCCATCCAAAAGAGGATCGACAAAGAGGTTTTTTTCTTTCTTTTCTAGAATATGTAAAAATACTAGATGTGGAACCAGTGAATCTCTCACCAATGATGAGAAATTTCTGAACAGGAAGAGACGAAGTCGCGAAACGACTTGATATATTTTTGGTATCTGAAAATTTCCTGGAGAAGGGACTCAGATTCTTATCAAAAGTAGAATAAGGAGGGAATTCATAGCATCGCCCTATCTCTTTGAGATGGAGAGCTAATTTTCCGACCCCCCCTCGCCCTTAAAAATCAACAAAGTGTGGTTCGACGACCTAGATTTTCAAAACATTGTAACCTCAAATTGGAAGAAGCTAAATGTTGACAGTAACGAGCCCCTAGTGATACAATTTGAGAAAAAAATGAAGAATACCAAAGTAGCAATAAATAACTGGATCCCAAAATAGAAAGCCAAAAAGTCAAAGGAGATCTCTGAGATCGAAAATGAACTCTCCCGACTTGGCACCAGACTGGATAGGGAATCCCTCAGCCCAACTCTCTTGGAATAATTAAGGTGCCTCGAGAAAAAAACGTAATGAATGGTTAAAAAAGGAAGAAGAGGAATGCAGACTCAAAAGTCGTGCCCTTTGGATAAAATCTAGGGACAACAACACTGAATTCTTCCATAACTTTTCCAACCAAAGACGGAATCTAAAGACCATATGGGAGCTCAAGAATGAAGAAGGAATTTGGATCATCTCCTTTCCGGAAAAAGCAAAGACAAGAGCCCACTACTTTGAATCCATTTTGTCAGCCCCTGAAAGATGCCCCATCTAAGAAATCCTTCAAGCAGTGGCCAAATTCCATCCCTTGTTCTCTGAAGAAATGAACCAACTCCTTCTAAAAGAAGTCTTCTCAAAAGAGGTAAGAGCAGCCCTTTTCTCAATGCACAATGGAAAAAGTCTAATACCAGATGGGTTTCCGGCAGAGTTCTTCAAATTCTTCTATGACTTCTTAAAATAAGACCTACTCCTCATGATCAAAGAGTCTCAATCCTCTGGAAGAATTTACGGTCCGCTAAACTCAACCTTCCTCTGTCTCATTCCGAAGAAGCAGAACGTCGAATTGCTCGAGGACTACCACCCAATCTCCTGTTGCAATGTGTCTTATAAGATGATTACAAAAATTATTGCATGCAGACTAAGACCCCTCCTCAGTAAGATAATAGGTGATGAACAGTTCGACTTTCTTCAAAATCAACAGATTCATGATGCAGTGTCCCTAGCACAGGAGTCTCTACACTCGGTTAAAAAAAAAGAAACTTAAAGTTGCTTTCTTCAAGCTGGATCTGTCAAAAGAATTTGATCGTGTAAACTGGACTTTCCTTAGGTTAGTCCTCATTCAACTGGGAGTGAATCTCAAAATGGTAAACTGGATAATGGGGTGCCTCAACAGTGCCTCCTTCGCGGTCCTAATAAATGGAGCTCCTTCGCGATTCTTCAAAGCCTCCTAAGGTCTACACCAAGGCTACTCCTTGTCCCCCTTCTTGTTCCTAATCATCATGGAAACCCTAAGCAGATTGATAAAAGAGGCCAAATTAGAAGGGTGTTTACGAGGTTTAAAAGTGATAGCCTCACAGACCGTCTCACACCTTCTCTTCGTTGACGATGTTTGGGTCAACATCTTTGGCTCCTTTAGGGATGTGTCTTCCCTCTCGAAATATCTATACCTTTTCCACAAGATGACAGGTATGAATATTAATCTTGATAAGTCTTGTTTACTAACCAGTTTTTTTCTCAAAGGTTGAAGTTACCTCTTTTCTCCATATTCTTCCTGTCCAACACAAATCTCTAGATGAGGGGATAAAATACCTAGGCTTTAACCTAAATCCAGACAAGTACAAAAAATCAGATTGGTCCTGGTTAGTCCAAAAGGAGGAATCAAGAATTGACTCCTGGGTACAAAGAACTCTCTCCCGAGGGCACGGGCTAGTCCTTTTGAAGTATGTTCTGGAAGGAATTCTAGTTTAATGGAACTCTATCGCAACCATCCTTAAAGGTATCATGGATAAGATAATAAAAAAAACTCAACAATCATTTCTCATGGACCGGCAACAATGCTTCAAGGGGAATGCACTTAACTAAGTGGTCCTCCCTAGAAACTCCAAAATCCATAAGGGGCTATGGTATAAAAGATATACGTCTCTTTGCCAGAGCTTTAGTTGGAAGGAACCTTTGGAGGATTTTGGTAGGGAACTCACTTTGGATCAAATTAATGTGATCCAAATACTTCCCCAACCTCTTGGTCATCGAATGGCTCAGACAATCGAACAAGTCCTCAAAAGGCTCCATAGTGTGGAAGGATCTAGTTGAAGCTTCCCCTCTGGTAGGAGATTGGGTGGTTTGGAAAAATGGAGACGGAAAAAATGCCAAGGTGGGAGAAGACCCTTGGTTGGGAGCAAGAAACTACTACAGACTCTCTCTGCCCCTCATCCAATCCTTACATAACAATAACATACAATCTCATCATTACGTGTGCACTGGGTTCCCTCAGCCTCAAGGACGAGCAGGGTGGAAAGATGCAACTTCCTTGGGTCTCTCGGAAGCCCTTCAAGTTGAATGGAACTCTTTTCTTTCATGGTTATGCAAAAATTTAGTCATGCTCTCCCAAGATGACGAGGACTCCTTATGTTGGTCCCGCAACCAAAGAGATGGATCCTTCACAGCGAAATTAGGATACAAATCCTGGAAGGAAGAAAGGAAAAATGTCCAACCACAATGGTGGTGGAAGACATTATGGAAATCCAAGGCCCCTTTGCGTTGTAAACTCTTAATGTGGTTGGCCTTGTCCATTAAACTATTGACCTGGGATAATCTAGAAAAAAGGAATTGGCATGGTCCAAACCATTGTGTACTCTGCAAACAAAAGTTTGAAATTGTTTGTTGAGCTTTCAATGGTATTAAAAGAAAAGCTAAAAGCAGGTGCGGATTGGAGTAAACCATCTCTTGAGGAATGCTACAAGCTCTGGATACAGAACAGATCGCTAAATTTGTATGTAGGACTACCATACATCTTGGTAGAAAATTTATGGTGGGCTCTCAATGCGACACTTTTTAAAGATAAATGGATGTTAGTAGAAGTGATTACAGCCCTAACACTAGCATAGGAAATAGAAACCATAGAGGAACAAAAAAATATGAAACAACAGGTTCCCTCCTTCCCTGTTTTGGATTATTCCATCCCGTGGGGATACTTTAACAAGGCTAGCCAAGGACACCCCCCCTCAATTAGAGTAGGTGTGGTTTTATTCTTAAACCAAAATCATTATATTAACATCAGGTATGCTCCAGGAGGGGATTCAAATAATAAAACTAAACTCATAGCTTTATGGAACCTCCTAGAGACAGCAAAGAAAAAGGACATCAAGAAGCTCTGGGTCATGAGAGACTCAAAATTGGTGATTGACTGGGCTAAAGGAAAACTCTTTATTCACAATATCAACCTGGCTAATATTACATGAGATATAAGACTTTCCTTCCAATCCTTTGATTGGTTGTCTTTTCAACATATCCTGGGAGAACTAAATATAAAAGCAGATGAACTCTCGAAAGAAGATCTACAACTACAAAGAGGGGCCTTCTGGTACTACGAGGACATTGAAGGCACTAAAACAGAGGCAATGGAATTCTGGTTGTAATTCTTCAAATGAAAGGTTGGAAAAGATGCAAAGAAACCCCAGAAAGTATTGAATGTTTTGCCAACATATATAATAGAAATGTGGATATTCCGGTTGTAATTCTTCAAAGGAAAGGTTGGAAAAGATGCAAGGAAACCCCAGAAAGTATTGAATGTTTTGCCAGCATATATAATAGAAAGGTGGATATAATTACAGGACTTTTTTGTAACTGTCAAGATGAAAGCCTTTTAAGGCAGTTTTGTAAGTTTGGAACATGTATATTTTATAAATATAAAAAGTATTTTTTCCATGAAAAAAAAAAGACATAAATTATTACTTATAATTAGAACAACTTTACTAATAAATATTACTTATATATATATATAAGAAATGTTTTCCTACATGTATGAATGACATCCCTAATAAATCCATTGATATAAATGTATAATCACATTAACTAAAACCAATAACAAACTCCTTAACTTTAACATACATATATATTATCATAACAAAATATATATATATATTCAATTTAAAATTGAAATGAAATCCATCCATAAATAAAATTACGTCGTTCGTTCACCATAATAATTAACATGTTTTTTTATTTTTATTTTAAATTACAAACAATAAGAAAGTTTTGCAAATTTACATAAAGAAGTAAATGGATCCACCCTAAATATAATATTAAATGGTCAGTTATAATCCTTTGTGTCCATGCCTAATCAATCTAACACACAATAATTATTATATTATCTTACCGTACCTTTTATCAAATTTCGTAACCATTATAGTATAGATAAGTGATCATTATAAATATATAATTTCTACAACTTTTTATAAACACAAACATATTCAACAAAATTCTAATATATTTTGTTTTATAATCCGTAATAATACGTATTTTAAATCTAACATATAAACCTAATATCAAATTTATAATTGTTTTTGTATTCGTTTATATTGGTATTTTTCTTATTGGCCCCACTTTCCTCCTCCACCACTACCAAACTCTTCATAACTTTTCAATTTTTTTAACAAGATTTGCATTAAAAAGGAGTTGTGCTCACGAAAACATCATTTAAAAAGTCTTACAAAAGGAGGCTTCCAACTTGAACATATTTCTAAAAATAAGACAATATCAGGTAGATCCCTATCCCAACTAATACTATGTTCATTGTAGAACTGTCCTAGACACCACAAGATTTTGAAATACATAGACTAGTTAGAAGAGACAGAATCCTGAAAATTTGGAGCCCTGAAATGGTGTTAAGGCCCTTCTTCAGTGTCTGTGGGTACTGTTCCACGATCAATAGTGCCAATACCACTGCCATTACCACCATCTCGAGGTATGATTCTACCCTGAAGTATAAACTCGGAGGCCGAGGGTTGAGGATGGTCCTGAGACTTTACTTGTTGAATATCAAGTTGCATGTCATCCATTCTTTGATTCAAGAGCAGCCAAGGAAATCTCGAAATACCAAAATTTGGATGAGGACAGAGTAGCCGAGGCTTGCTCAAATTCCCCAAATTTCAAAGAAAGTTGTTGCAGAGAATATCTATTTTCCTAAGAAAATTCTTCATGGCGTCGAAGGAATTTTTTAAAATCACTCCAAGACAGTTCCATTCTTGTCGTTTGCGGCCAAAGAGTAAAATTCATCCACCCCCAAGAAGACCAAATCCAGATCCTCAATTGACAACTAAATGCAACCCACAGCAGAGGGAAATCAAAGAAAACAAATTACATTCATAATCAGAGCGAGAGAATGAAGGGAAATAAACTAGAAGGCACATGGAAGGAGCATCTAGTCCAACTGTCGAAGATGCGTCCATAACCCAAACCGAAGCCAGCAGATCCACCGGGGAGTTCGTCAATGAGCGAATTCGAAAATTGTCCCTGCACAAAGCCCTGAGACCCCTCGCAGACCCAATAGAGAAACTTCCTTAACATCAACACGGTGCACAAATCTTGAGCCATCACACCGCCCAAAAAACCAGATAAACCCCTTTTAGAGAAAATGTCCACACATTTGTATTTAATCCTCGAGTGTGCAAGGGGATTAACACTAAATCCGATGCATTCAACCATGGCTGTGGCTATCCACCATGCAGCAGCCCAATCATTGGGAGGCTGCTGCAATGTATATGTGATGGATGTGAGACCAAATACACTGTGGCTATCCACCATGCAGCAGCCCAATCATTGGGAGGCTGCTGCAATGTATATGTGATGGATGTGAGACCAAATACACTGCAGCAGCCTCCCAATGATTGGGCTGCTGCATGGTGGATAGCCACAGCCTTCAACCATTCCACCTGTTCCAACACACATAGAATGAGATGAAAGTGTATAATATTAATGAATATGTCTAACCCCTTTGTCACCATTTACACTTATTTCTCCTTTGGTCGTTCTACAACGAACCTTATCCCAATGATCGACAATGGAGTTAAAGTTCCTTTTGATGTGGTAGATTTTGAACTCATTGAGACGTGTTCCCAAGGATATTATACGAGTGATTATGCCAATGAGGAGGTTGTTTCAATAAGACTTCTTTTGACAATCGGACAAACTACCATCATCGAGTCTCCATAAGTTGTGATTTTAGTGATGTTCTTGTCTTTTGTTATGTGTAAACCTTAAAACAAGGCGTAGGTTTCAACAATGTTATTTTGTTATGTGTAAACCTTAAAACAAGGCGTAGGTTTCAACAATGTTATTTGAAGTTGTCCCTAACCCCACGCATAATGTATTATGGTATTTCCTCCGAGATCAAGGAAGCTCCCACCCGCGCTTGCCACCCAGGGATTATTACATGAGGCTCCGTCAAAAAATAGCGAATGAATATCCTGCTTCTTCAACCACTCTTTAAAGTCTGACATTGATTTCTTGATAACCTAATTGGGAGAGGGGATTGATTTCCTCTTTGAAGGAGGAGGAAAGGAGACACTGAAAAATAATTTCACCTAGAAGGATTCATATGACTCCAGGAGAGGATCTTGATGAAGCGAACGAAGGCGCAAATACTTGGAACGTAAAGAGATGGCCTTGACTATTTCCTATCGAGGGGGAATTATCTTTTCCTACAAAATATTATTGTTCCTAGCCATCCAAATTTCCCAGCACATGTATTTTGGGAAAGCCTGCCACAAGCGCTTAAATCCAATCTTATGATGAAAACTACATCTACATATCAGTTCCCAACGAGTAAAGAAATATTTGTAATCAGTAGGCCGATCCACAAAGAGGAAAAGATCCCCAAGAGAAAATCTCCAAGTTATTATAGCATAATCACACTGAACAAACAGATGAATAATTGAATCCTCATCTTGGGAACATAAGGCACGGTGAGAAGATCCCAGAGTGCCCCTCTTCCCTAGATTTTCAGCAGTAAGAATTCAACCATGAGAAAGAATCCAAATAAAGGAGTTGACCTTGGGTAATCCATCAGGCTGCAAAACCTTTACCACACAGTTGAGCGAGGGAAAGAATTGTTGTTTTCCTGGAGAAATTTAAATCCTTTGTTGGTCGAATAGAGGGAATCCCCCCATCCCTGTGCATATTTAAAAGACAATCGTTGTGGGGCACATCAATGCAAGGAATTAATGAGAAGAGAGACAAAAGGTTCCAAATGTGGGGGCAAGGATACCAACTTCCACCCCAACCAACATCCAGAGACGAGATCCCAAGAAGAGATGTTGAAAATCCTGAAAAGGTCGCTATCTTGCATCCAAATTCAAAGAGGGGCCAACTCCACGCGAAGAGAAAGACGGCCATGATCCAAGATGGATTCTTCCTAAATGTTAATCAATTTCCAATTGCTCGAAGTCCAATTAAGCTAATTGTTGATCACTGGAAGAGAGGAGAGCATGAGATTGAATATTGGGGAGCCTTTATTCGTCCTCGGAGCTTGCTCAAGGCATCTTAACCTGGGACCTTGAAAATATTTTTTCCATATTACATGTTTCCACCAAAGAAATTTACCTGAAATGAGTCTCCATAAAATTTTCTCCCCCATAGCAATATTCATATACTCTGGATCTAGGATACCCAAACCTCCTCTATCCGGGTGATTTTTAACTTGCTTCCAGTTCACAAGATGGAATTTTTTCGCATTTTTCTTGCCTTCTTTCCATAGAAACTGCCTAAGTCTAGAAAATATTTGTTTAGTGATTCCTTTAGGAGCCAACAATGTACAGAACTGATAGATAGACAAGGCTGAGAAGACCGCTTTGATGAGGACAATCCTACTAGCCAAAATGAGCCATTGGGAGCCCCAATAAGAGAATTTTGCACTGATTTTCCCAATAATATGTGCCCAATCATGGGAGGTTGAGCATTTTAAAGAAATTGGAATGTCTAAATATCGAAAGGAAGACCAGTTGTTAACATGAATAAATTCAAAGATACGAGAGATGGATTGCATTACCTGAGCTTGGGCGTTCCACCCCATTATTTGGCACTTCCGATGATTGACCTCTCTCCTAGAGGCATCAAGGAGTCAAGAACCTGTTTGAATCTGACAGCAATGATATGAGAGACCCCCCTAGAAACAGAGTATCATCATAAAATTGCGAGTGGTTGAGACTTTTAACTCCTCGGTCCATCTATAGACCAGGCAGGTTTCCAATATATTGCTCACGCTCAAGCTTGTGACTAAGGGAGGAGTCCATAATGATAAATAGAAATGGAGAAAACGGGCATCCTTGACAGAAATCATGGCTTCCTTGAAAAAAATATGTCAATCATCCATTGACTAGAGGGGTGATCCAAGTGGCACCAATACTCGAATCTATCCACTTAATGAATTCCAAACTGAAACCAAATTTCCTAAGAACCTAAAAAAGGAAAGAGTGATGAACATTATAAAAAGCATTTGACATATCAAGTTTAATCACCATACCTTTTTCCCTATACGAGAAGCTTGAATGAATGGCATACTATACAAGCACTATATTATCAATAATTTGCCTATCGTGCATAAACCCCCCTTGGTTGTGGGAAATAATATTGGGCAGAAGTTTTTTAATATGAGCAACAATTGTTTTGGTTGTTAATATTTTATAAGATGAGTTACAAAGAGATATAGGCCTGAATCAAGAGGAGGAAGGATTGGTTTCTTTAAGAACTAGGGCTAAAAATGGTGAATTGGCATTCCCCCAATCTGAAATTTCTATGAGAATAGTGCAACATTTTTAATAAATCATATTTAATAAGGTTCCAAAAATGTCTATAGAAGGATATAGGAAACCCATCCGGTCCAAGGGCCTTATCCTAACCCAAGCTCCAGATGGCAGCAAAAACCTCTACTTCTTCATTAGGACGAATAAGAATATTATTTTCTTCATCTAAGATGAGGGTTAGAATATTCTCAAGCATATCACCAATATTATGATCATCTGTCATAACTTGCTCAAAAAAAATATCATTATAAAATCAGTGAGTTGCCTTCTTAATATTCCCAAAGTGAGTGAGCCTAGTCCCATCCTCTAAATTGATAGTTGCCATATTGCTTTTAGAGAGGCGTGTCTGAGCTTGTTTGTGGAAAAAAAAATTGTTCTGGTCTCCCTCTTATAACTAGAGACTTCTAGACTTTATCCACCAATATTCCTCTTCTTTTCGTAATTCCCGATGAATTTCGGTTTGAAGTTGTAGCTATTATGGATCATATTATATAATGGATCTTTTTCTTCCATTTGTATTTGGAGAGTTTTGAAATTACTCTTGAGATCATTAATAGTTGGAGGAGGAGCATTATAGGATACTTGAGCCCAACTTTTGAGAGCTCGTTTCACCAGCACAAGTTTTTGTTCCCAAATATAGACAGGGGTTTTGGGAATCCAGGTGCACCATGTGTTGGCAACCAGTTGTTCAACTTCAAAATGACCAAGCGAGAGGGGATGAAAACGAAAGGCAAGGGGGGCATAGTCCAGAAGCTGATGAATGTGCCGGGAGATGGGTTTATGGTCATAGTTTAATGAGGGAAGAATATAGGATTTAAGAGAGGAGGAGGCGAAGAGGAAATTGTCGTGAACAAGAAATCGATCCATCTGAGCAATGATATGGACAAGACCTAGGCACTTATTGTTCCAAGTAAATTTCCCTTTGACAGGGGAAACATCAATTAGATCCCAATCAAGTATAATATCTTCCATTCTATCACAGGATGGATCCCTATCGTAAAAACCCCCCCATTTTTCCGTACTATTCCTTATGGTATTAAAGTCTCCAGCGAGAATTTTTTCCAGATGAGCCCCATGATCCTGTAATCTTTGAATAGAATTCCAACAACCCATCCTTTCCAAAGGAATGGTCGGCATGTAAATATTGATGACAACAAAAAGTTTTCCATCCAGCGAGAATTTTTTCCAGATGAGCCCCATGATCCTGTCATCTTTGAATAGAATTCCAACAACCCATCCTTTCCAAAGGAATGGTCGGCATGTAAATATTGATGACAACAAAAAGTTTTCCATCCAGAATTGACTGAAATTTAGTAAAAATCCAATATGAAACTTGAAAGGAAGAAACTATGCAAACCTCATTCTTATTTCAAAAAGTGCAGAGACCTCCCAAAGCGCCTCTGGCATCCTCTACAATGTAGTCCCATTGCTCAAGAGCTACCAATGAAGTTTTTCTTTTCTGAGCGAATTAAATCTTGGGTAGCTGAAGTTTTAGGAGCGCTTCCTAAGCCCCTGCAATTCCAAGAGACGATGATCATTATTTGGAGGGGTGATAGGAAGAACCCCTTTTTCTGGTTGCATTACTTCCAGAGTTTTTTGGTTGCAAAGAAGACCTAACATTTTAAGAATGGTGTGTTGTGATCCTAGCTGGATATCTTTATTTGCTTGGTATTCCCGTATAATTCTTGCAGCCTTATGCCATGAACTTATAGGAAGATATTCCTATGAATCCGTGTCTTGTTTCTCCTCATCGATCGATTAATTAGTATCCAAGTCCCTTGCTTTAGAATCTAGGAAATTAATCTATGCATCTTTGAAATTTTCTACTTCTTCCAGGCCCAAAATGACTCAGGTCGATTTCTCCAAAGGGGGTTTATCAGAATTAATTTTTTCTTCTTCTCTTGCTTTGGGTATGTCCTTCTATTGACATGAGGGTGACCCATAGGGGATTTGGACTAAAGGAGGCTCCTTTGAACCAAGATCTAAAGCAGTGGCATCCAAAGATGGAGTAGCTTCATTATCTTAAAGTTTTGATGGGGCATCGAAGCTATTTTTTTTAGATACCTTTGTCAAAGAGGGAATGCCAGAGGATTTCTAAGGATTTGCGGGCTTAGAAGGAGTGGCCCCAAAGGATGGGCCAAAACCAGAGGCTAGATGAGAACTATTTCCTATTCCAAATTTCCTTTGCACAATTCTCCAGTGTTCTTCAGACCCATTTCCAAAACACTTAGGAGGGGCAAGCTTCTTATGTTTTTTTACAAAATGGCCATATTCATGGAGGATTTTGAACTTAAAAGGAAGTTGCTCATAATCCAACTATTGCACATGCTTCCAGTTATCCAAGTTGATGAGCATCGCTTCAGAGATACCTTTGTAGAATATCAAATCTCTATCTTTTTTATGCTCTAAAAGAAAGGCATAAAACCCTCTCCCACAGAAAAATGGTTTAAGAAACCCTTGATGAGGGGAACCCAATTTTTTTGCAACCAAATCCCAATAGATTTAGGGGAAGGCCATATACCAGTAAACTAACCAACAAGTCCTCTATCAGCGAAATCCAATTCCTTCTTTCTGGCAGAGGAAGGAGGAAGATAAATCTTAGGCATCTCCTCCATATACTTAACAAATCAAGAAGGTTGCTCGCCTTGAATTTCTTGATAGAGGAAACTACCATGGCATGGAATGCCCGAGCAACGACATCAAAAGGGGGTGAAGACCCCCCTCCCTGGATGGATCCCTCCATCAAAACCAATACCAAAATGAACCAGAGAGGGCTTGAATGCATGCTCATCAATTTGCTTCAAGTTCTTATTCTTTGTCCACTTTGTGGATGGTTTTTTTCATACTTTTCATTATAAGGTGTTTTTTATTCCTTTATATTGGTGTATTTCTTCTTTACTCCACTTTCCTCCTCTACTATTACCAGGTTCTTCAAACCTTTTCATTATATGTTGAATTGTTGAATAATTAGATCATCCCTGACTTGTCCACCTAATGCTACATGGTTTCATCGTAAATTAAGATCTTCCCTTTCACCTTCAGCGTGCCTCTTTGACATGGTCAAACATTGATTCAATGAACCACTACAAGTCTACAAAGATAGTAATCTACACCTCAATGATCCCTACTACGATATCATTCGTTTTCGAACAGCTCTACCACTACCTCTTTATCCAAAACTTTCCTTGTGTAAAAAGTTTTACCAATTGAAAAGTCAACATGTGATTCTTCATTCTTTCCATCTGTGTCATCCTTTCTAACTTCAATCCCTCACTCTCACTCTCCGAACTCATCTAATTTCTTTGTTCTTAAATTTTTCCCCTAACTATAGCCCATGACTCTCCCCATTGCTCTAATTTATTTCTTCTTAACTTTTGCCCTTATTTCTCCCCATTGCTGTCATTTTTTTCTTCTTAAATTTTTCCCCCAACTCTCCTCATTGCTCTAGTTTCTTTCATAGTGTAAGGCTACTTCAAATATCTTCTTGGCCCCTATCTCTCCCCGTTGCTCTAATTTCTTTCATAGTGTAGGGCTAGTTCAAATCTCTTATTAAACTTCAAGTTCATGTCATCTTTATTATATTGATATCTCATTGTTTACCCTAATTTCCCTATTTACTCTATCCACATTTTTTGTTTCCCTTCATTATATATTTCTTAAAATTAGACTTGTGACCTTCTCTAAGTATCTCTTTGAATTTATTTATCTTGCAAGTTAATTCCTCTAATTTTTCCACCCAAAAAATACCAAAATAAATAACAAATTATATAATTGATCCATTCCAAATCATAATCATAATATTACTTGATTGTTAATGATACAACAACCCTTTTTGTTATTAATCATATCAATCTCAAACATTTCAATAAAACATCCATTTTTGTTATTAATCATATCAATCTCAAACATTTCAATAAAACATCGTAATTATTAAATCGTTTAAAAGTGAATTGTATTAAAAATAATTTTAAAAAAAAGGCACAAAACATTTACAAACCACATTATCCTCTTAAAAAAAGGTTTTTTATTAAAAAGCAAAAGTTAAAAATAACAATATATTTGTAAATATAACAAACCTATTTTAAAAAAAAAATTGTTTTTTATTTATATGTAAACAAATACCATTTTGGATGGCTAAAAATATTTTAAATAAAAAATTAAATTTGGATTTTTTAATTTCAAAAAAAATATTATAAAAAAGCTTAAAAGGCACAAAATAATAACAATGTATTTGTATTCGTTGTTAATTATAAGTATACCAATAGGGGTGGCAAGTGTGGGGAGTCTTTATAAGCCCAGGGAAAATAGATTGTGCATTACACCTGGGTTTAGGAGAAATGTCAAATAACTTGGTTGAAGCATACTTGTTATGGTGTGGGCTCACTATAGCTAGGAAATTAGGGATCAAAGAATTAATGGTCTTTGGGGACTCTGTTAGCACTAAGAGTTGTTGTTAAACTGCTTGAAAGACAAGCCTAGTACCCATTTGAATCTTTAGAGTTGGATGAGTGTTTATATTAAAAAATGGATCAAACTGATAAGGTTTAAAGCCTGATCTAATGCATGAAATTTCAAAGAATATATTCCAGTAAAAAGGGTTATCATAATCTCCAACCAGCACATATTTTGAAAGATGAATAGAAGAAAACGCAGAAAAACATCAATATGAACGGTCAATTTCACATCAGGCTTGATTGACACATTCATATGGTTGAAATTTCATTAATTAGGATCCTTCTAATCAAGAAATAAAGATTTGCTCCAAGAAGAAATGCTTCACAAAATACACAGTAAATCATCTAGTGCATAACTCTACTAACAAAGTTGTTGATAAATCCTTTATCAATCAATATTCCATTAGAGCAAGAAGACAAATAAAATGGACAAAGAAAGGAGCACAAGTTGATCTTTGACTACACAAGAATCCTCCATCCAAATATATAGTCTGAGAGTTTACAAAATAGTAACAGCCTTTTTCCTATCACTCCAACCCTTTCCTTATCAAAATCCACTTAATATATAGTGAATGATCTCTCTTTACCCTAAGGAGGTCGAAACCAAGGAGCTACATAGGATCCTCCTCCATTTAGGAGTCTGTTACAAAAGATTCCAACAAAAACATAACAAATTCATATTTTGGGGGATCTTGTCTATTGTGATAAATGCCTTTTGAAACAGGTCATGTTGTTTAATCTGGATATGGAACACATGTCCCTCATGTCCAACTAACTCCTAGGAAACCATTCGAACCTTCCCTGACAACTGGAAGCCTTCCCATAGCTTAGATTTGTCAGAGTGTTAGAGTTCGCAACGCCTTTGACAGCATGCGCTACGAACTTTCCTGTAGGTAATGATTTTGACTTTTCTCCAAAAATACGAATTGGGTTGGGCTGATTTGTTGTCAGCAAGTCAATGGTAATATGGTTCTTATCCACACCAAATTTCAGAAGAAACCGGATTGGCATTCAAAAGTTATGATCAAAACATGATTATGTTGTGTGTTAATTGCTTAAAACTATCCCAAATTACCAGTTCGCGGCGCCAATGAGTCCATGCGTTGTGAACTTTCCTGTAGCAACCTGTTTCACTTTTTCCAAAGCTTCAACGTCTCAAAACTTATACCAGGAGTCCAAACATGCAACAAAACTTCTTTATCTTGATATATAATTGGAGGGAAAACACCAAAACTGCTAGTTATAATTCAAAACTCATAACCATCACCAAAATGTTGTAAATGCATATCATAAGGTTCATTCCTCACAATCCCCCCTCCCTTGTGAGTCTTCTTGTTTTGTGTATTGCATATCATAAGGTTCAGTCCTCACAATCCCCCCTCCCTTGTGAGTCTTATTGTTTTGTTTATTGTATATATTCACTGCTTTGAAGGATATCTTCTGTAAATTCCTTTGACATTTGGTATTTGAAAATAGGGTAAACATGAAAATTTGGGTTTGATGACAGAGTTCGCTTTACATGGAGTTCACCTTACCTAAACACTTATACACAGCAGTGGTATAAGAAATAGCAAACTTCAAAGGGAAAGATAAGAGGAACAGTCACTAAGGTTTTAGTAAAAATGCAGACATGTAAAACAATTCTATGAAAATAGGGTTTTAGCAGCACAGTGTTAATTCGCAGTGCCAACAAGGTATGCAAATGAGCTTAGTTCTATAAAGGATTAACCATAGTGTTTATGTTTGATAGGAAGCTCATGCTATTGATTAATATTGGGTCTCAGATTGATTACAAAATATAAGGGTTTTGACAGTCTGAAAACAGAGGATTCGTAATGCCTAGTTCGCAAGGCGCAGTGGTGATGCGGATTTAAATCAGACAGTTTGCAACGTTGTGATATCAGTGGGATAAAAATATTGTTTGCAGAAGAAAATGATAAGGTGAGATTAAGATAACAACTTTGACTAGTGGGCAGACTTTAGAGTTACATAGTAATGTGCTTGAGAGTTGGTATCAAAGGGACTTTAAAAGTTCGCAGCGCCAGTCTACAACGCTAGTTTGCAGCGCCTAGTTTAGAATCAAACGGTGCACTTCAAGGAGGCTGTTAGAAATTCTGTGACGTAATCCTTGAAAATCTAATTAAATGAAGGCGTTGAAAACCACAAAATTCCCCTTGACATGTTTCTTAGTTGAAATTATGAAAGATAAGTGCATGAGGTACTCACAAGTATGTTGTGAACTTTCCTGGTGAGTTGGTAGCAAATACACCTGACCATTTCATGTGCTAACAGACTCAATGATCATTATCATGGCAACACTAAAACATTATAATCCTAGAGGGATCAAGCTACAGGGAATCATTGAGCGAGTGTGACAGGTTCCATCTCAGTTTGACAGGGTTGTTCTCTTCCACATTTGAAGAGAATTAAACAGCAAAGTGGATGTCTTGGCAAAATATGCCACCACGTTAAAATCAAGAGTCCTAATGGAAAATTGAGATTTTACCCAAGCCACTATCCTCTATATTTAAACAATGCATAAGGACAATGTTATAACTCAAATCATGCAACCAATGGTCAGCAATGCAGGGCAAATTTGTCAGGTGATACTCAAGGCCACACAAGTGAGGCATATGGCGGTGAATCCTTAAGATCATGTGAGCTCGTATGCTCATTTATTTCATGTGGGAATGCATGTGGTTTATCAAGAAGGATCCATGAGGTAGGGTAACCAATCTGGTATTATTCTAGTAGAGGGAATTGTGAATTTCAACTTAGCAGAGGAAGTTGGGTGGAGCGGGGGCACAGGACAAAGAGATGTGATAGCATTTCGTTTCGATGAAAAACAGGGGAAGGGGGTGTATGGAATGGTAGTTCTTTTGATCTACGAAAAATAGGGGAGGTCAACAATTTGGGATCATTACAAAGTTTTGGGACCTTTTTCTTCGGAGTTGGATAAGCTCAATTCGAAGGTTTTCTGGTCTATAGTGACAAGTGTTGATTTCTAGGGGATTAAGAAGATTTTGCAGAGGCATGAGGAGGTTTTCCAAGCCAACAGCAGTGCCAATTTATCTCTTACCTCCAAAGTAGAAAAATTGGAGCACTCTTGCGCATCACATAATGTCAAGCAAACGAGCCTTATTTCACAAAAGAGTTGAATCAACACTTTGGAATTAGAATGTGGTAGGCTGAGTTTTAGTGGCTTCACAAAGGATGGAGAATCTCTCATGGCCATCCAATAATTAAGGAACTCAAAGCTCTGCCCATGGAGAGAATATTGAGGTATAGACTGTTTTTCAAAATCAAGTGCCAATGGATATAGGAGCAGGATACCAATACATTGGTGAGTAGCACGAAGACTAGGGCAGCGTGCAAATTTATACAAAGTGCATTTTTTTTGGAGTCGGATGTATTTTGGGCAACAAGTAGGAACACTTGGAATGTTGGTTTGGTATGGTTTTTTTTGTCCATAGATCAGAATATACAGATATTCTATGTAAGGAGAAGTTCCATAAAAATAGATGTACTCGTTGTTAGCCTCGACACAGCATAATTTTATATATTAATACAGGTTCAATTTCAAATCAAAAAAAATTATAATTATAACAAAAAAAAAAATTAAATATCTCTCACACATATTTTAAGGAAAATTTCATGAATGTCATCTCTAGTAAATCCATCGATGTAAAATAGTATGTCTCAATAAAGAGAATTCAAACTATACACGTATTGACATGAAACTAGTCAAATACCCAATTACATTAACTACAACCAATCCAATCGATTGAGCGAACTCCATGACCTCAACATACATATATTATAATAACAATTTCTATATACATACTCAAATTAAAATTAAATTCATCTACCAATACATTTACATCATTTTCTCACCATAATAATTCAACATATTTTTATGTATAATCTTTTATAAATAAAAATAGAGTTTATAAATTTA
Organism: Picea mariana; assembly: GCA_032191745.1. NCBI lineage: Eukaryota > Viridiplantae > Streptophyta > Pinopsida > Pinales > Pinaceae > Picea > Picea mariana. The sequence continues at coordinate 10,185 of JASDQU010108522.1, read as the reverse complement.
AGTAAAATAATAAATGAATGCACCCTAAATATAATATCATCTAAATATAATATCATATGATCAATTATAATCTTTGGTATCCATGCCTAATTAATCTAACACACAACAATTACTATATTCTCTTCCATTACCTTTTATCAAATTATGTAACCACTCTAACATAAATCATTGATCATCATAAATATACAATTTCTACTAGTTTTGTTTTTTTAATGAAGTTTGTGTGTTATATTAGGTTTATGTATTATATCAAATTTACAAGTGTTTTGTATTCCTTTATATGTTAATGAAGTTTGTGTGTTATATTAGGTTTATGTATTATATCAAATTTACAAGTGTTTTGTATTCCTTTATATTGATGTCTTTTTTCTTGGCTCCACTTTCCTCCTCTGTCATTACCTAGTTTTTCATACCTTTTGATCATTATAAGGTTTTTATTCTTTTATATTGGTATCTTTCTTCTTCGCTCCACCTTTTTCCTCTATCGCTACCTTGTTCTTCATACTTTCGCATTATAAGGTGCTTATTATTTTATATTAGTGTCTTTTCTCTTGGCTCAACTTTCCTCCTCAAATGTACTTTATAGGATGAATTGTTGAGTAATTAAGATCCACCCAATGCTATATGGTCTCATTCTAGATTAAGATCTTCCCCTTTAACTTGAGCACTTCTTTGACATGGTCAAACATTGTTTCAATAAATTGCTACACATCTACAAAGATATTAATCTACACCTCAATGATCCCCACTAAGATATCATTAATTTTCGAACAACTCTACCACTACCTCTTTATCCAAAACTTTCCTACTTTAACATAGAAAAGTCAAAGTGTGCTTCTTCGTTCTTTCCATTTCTTTCCATATGTGTCATCCTTCTCTACCACTACCTAGATTTTTATACATTTTTATTATAAGGTGCTTATTCTTTTGTATTGGTATTTTTGTGTCATCCTTCTCTACCACTACCTAGATTTTTATAAATTTTCATTATAAGGTGCTTATTCTTTTATATTAGTATATTTTTTCTTGGCTCCAATTTCCTCCTCTTACCACTATCTAGTTCTTCATACATTTTCATTTACAAGGTGCTTATTCTTTTATCCTACCACTACCTGGTTCTTCATACCTTTTCATTACAAGGTGCTTATTCTTTTATATTGGTGTCTTTCTTCTTGGCTCCACTTTCCTCCTCTACTATTACCTGGCTTTTCATACCTTTTCATTATAAGTTGAATGTCGTAGTCTAAATGTTTTACATTTTGGCTCTTTTTCCGGTGATATTTTTCGTCCATATTTGTTCGAAATCCGGCGAGAAATTGTTGGATCTGCATATTTGAGTGGTTAATTATGTTTAATCCAAGTGTTTTAGGTGTTTTTAAGCATGATGAATCTGTTTCTGCATTCAAAAATGTTATTTAAACAACAGAAAATTGTGATTTCGCATAAATTCATATCGTCGGATTCCAACAAAAAAAAAAAAGGCCAAAACATAGAATAGTTAGACAACGCCTAAGTTGAATTGTTGAGTATTAGATCATCCCTGACTTGTCCACCCAATGATACATGGTCTCATCGTAGATTAAGATCTTTCACTTTACTTTGAACACATCTTTGGCATGGTCAAACATTGTTTCAATGAATTACTACATGTCTACAAAAATATTAATCCACACCTCAATGATCCCTACTAAGATATCATTCATTTTCCAGCTCAACCACTACCTCTTTATCTAAGACTTTCCTATGTAACAAGTTTACCAATTGAAAAGTCAAAATGTGATTCTTAGTTCTTTCCATCTATGTCATCCTTCTTAACTTCAACCCCTAACTCTCCCCAATTGAAAAGTGATTCTTCTTTCTTTCCATCTAGATCATACTTCTTAACTTTAACACCTAACTCTCTCCATTGATCTAGTTTTATTCCTTTAACTTTTTCCCTAACTCTCCCCGTTGTTCCTTATTTTTTTCTTCTTAACTTTTGCCCCTAACTCTCCTCAATTGAAAAGTGATTCTTCTTTCTTTCCATACAAATCATCCTTCTTAACTTTAACACATAACTCTCTCCATTGATTTAATTTTATTCCTTTAACTTTTTCCCCAAATCTCCCCATTGCTCTAAATTTTTTCTTCTTAACTTTTGTCATAACTCTCCTAATGCTCTAATTTATTTTGTTTAATTTTTGTCTTAACTCCTCATTGCTCTAATTTCTCTCTAGTATAAAACCACCTCGAATCTCTTCTTAGCCCCTATTTCTTCCCACCCTAGTTATTTCTTGGACTACTTCAAATCTCTTATTAAACTCAAGTTCATCTCATCTTGATTACACCTCAAATCTTCTCTTTGCCCCTATCTCTTCCCACTCTAATTTATTTCTTGGACTACTTCAAATTTCTTATTAAACTCAAGTTCATCTCATCTTTATTACATTGATATCTATCCCTCTTTAATTGTTTACCAACATCTTTATTAGTCCCTTCCCTTCGCATTGTAGGGACTATAGTAAATAGTTTTTGGTGTTTTTATTAATCATGCCCTCAAAAAGATGTTTTAACCTAAAGTTTTTTCCCATTCATAAAATTTCCAAATTTGCATTTCACTTTTGTCCAAAGTTTTAAGTTCGACCTCTTATTTGGCCTCATATCGAGGCAAACTTTGGATAAATTTGACATAACATTGACACAATCGAGAGAGTTTCGGATTGTACGGATTCATGCTAGACCTCATGTCTAGCATTAGTTCTAGACATTAAATGTTTAGGCTTTGTGCATTTTTATTGCTTTCTAAAAAAGCATGGTCTTACACGTATTGTCCATCATTTTATTACACGTACTACTCCACCAATCAAACTGGTCACCACCTTGCTCCACAACAATGACACTCGTCTTCTAGTGTCGCTACCTCCCTACATCATATAGAAGAAATGCAATAAGAAATGCAATAAGAAATGTAATAGTCTATACTATTGCTACCTCCCTACATCATAGAAGAAATGCAATAGTTAAGGAACCTTAGCTGAGATGAGGGCATCAGTGAACTTGAGTACAAAAACAGAGTTAACAACAGCATGCCAGAATAGAGACATAGAGAAACGGATTGGGAAAACTAGTAATTGATCAAGCAGCAAAAACTATCAGGCAACAACACGCAGAAACATAGAGAGACAGATTGGGCGAACTAGCAATTGATCAATAGGCAGCAACTGAATATTTATGTTAAGGTCTACATATTTTTGTTGACATTTCCTTAACAAGCTCATTGTATGAGCTAAGATTACATCAACAAAATGTTGGAATTCAACCAACTACGCATGGAAAGAAAAATGAGTACCAGATGTGGTGTTTCCATTGAATTTGTTTTAGGTTTTTCCGGAGATTGTTGAGTTTATAGACATTATTCCTCCCGGCCACCTCCTCTTGATATGAAACATAACAAAAGCATTGTCAGTGAACCACTCTACGGCTTAAAAACTTCTCAACGAAGTAAGCCTAATTCATATGCATTTGAGTTTAACCTCGACCGGCACCCATATGATATACATCAAACTGTAGGACAAAAGCCCTATGATACAAGTCGAACCCGCAACTGGTTACCTTTTCCCAGTCCTGGAAACTGGTGGCGAAGAGGCGTCGAGCTGGTCTCTCGTACGACTAGCTAAAGTTCTTTAGGGTTTTAGCGTGTCTCAATTGCAGCTCCATTTCCAAGTGCTACAATAGATTCCATTCCAAGGGTGCACAACATCAATGCATGGACAAGCGAAGACAAGTCTTCCTGTTGAAGTTTCTGGTTTTGTTGATGGTCATGGTGTCCTTGTTCATGGTCATGATCAATACAACAATATTTCATCTAGACCTGGACCAAGTATGTTTAATCCCAATATTCCTTCTCCTCCTCATGCAGAGGGATTTCCTGGACAGGGTAAGAGATAGATTAGAGTCAGTCCTACGTGCAATGAAGGAAGAAGCAAGACCCCATTGTCTGCAACAAGATAATCATCAAATTGATTTATGTCCAGATGCAAGGGCTTGAAGATCGTTGTTTGTGACCTGACATCGGCTATTTCTTCACCTTTCTCTTCCAGATACGTTTGAAAAGATGCAATATTCACAGCTGCTACCAAATATGTCGTGAGGGAATACAGAATCAAACGAAGCTCCAGCGCCAAATTTTGTCACGAGGGAATAGAGAAACAAACGAAGCTCCAACGCTAAATTTTCTGTAACCCGACTTCGGAACAAGTGGTTTAATCGGCCACATATTGCCTTAATGCTCACATCGATTTATGGAAAACAATTTATGAACAATGTTTTGCATGCAATACAGATGTGTATTGAATACGGTGCATAGCAGTGATAATTTTAGGGGTTAAATTTCGCTCATGGACTAATTTTTTATGGTTTTTCCCAATATAAAATTGTTAAAAATTTGAATATTTTTACAAAAATATCGCCAATCAATTATAGTTGACCTATGAAGGATTAGTAACATTCGTCAAGATTTCTACATTTTAAAATAATTTTCCATCGTTAAAATCATCCCTGGTACATGGATATATGTGTTGCATGGAATACACAGACGGACATAGATCTATTTATAATGTTTTATTCAACCTTTCATTAAAAGTTTAAATTATAGCTTTTTTAGTTATTTCTTTTAATTATTCTTATTAGACTTGTAATTAATTTTTTCCATAGAAACTCGCAAATTGGAAGCTCAATTTAAAACAATGTAATAGTTAGTTTTAAAAAAA
>JASDQU010108521.1:113723-123819 GCA_032191745.1 Picea mariana | reverse complement strand
GAGCGAGCAGTCTGGTTTCAGTGGTCAGGATTCATCCTAAGGAACAGATCAATGGTTGGTGGGAAATCATAGATAACGAAGTTGCACCAAGGTTAGCACAATGGATAGCACCCATATTATGTGCAGGGAAAGACAACAACCGTCCATCCAGAGGACACGTGGCGCAAGATCAAGTCGTGTCGACGTTTCGGTATTTTGGGAATTTGAAGGGTGAAGGTTCCGTGTTGTCCTATGTCTCGAAACCCCGAACCCCAAAAGCGCTGAAGGCACCCAAAGTCGGGCCCGCAGTATTATGGGGCAATCTCAGCCGTCCATCCACAGGAGACACCTGACACGCGATTAGGTTCCTCATTGTTTCGCCCATCGCGATTCCAAGGCTCAAGGTGCAGCATCGTCGTATCCCCGATGCATGAGGTGCAGGGGGTGCCCAGGACCCAGGCCCACAGCATCATCAGGAGGTTTCAGAACTGTCAGATCTAGAGGGATGCATGGCACCAGATTAATCCATCTCGACGTTTCGCTCATCGCAATTTCAAGAAGCAGGGATCAGCCCCTTCCAATTCGCGAATGCCGAAAGTGCCTTTGAGAGTAAACACAGGGTCACAGCCCGTGGTCATTGGGGAAAGAAAGGGAGATGCGCTAAAGGGGCCAAAGGCATCGAGTTTCAGTCACAGAGAGGTCTGTCACAACCTCCAGTTGCCATCGAGCCTGACCTCGATCCTGGTCTGCACTTGGAGCAAATGAAGGCAAGGAGGGGTGGTTGAAACCTCTCCTCATTCATTAAGTATGAGGTATGGAGAGTCTGGCAAGCGGTCTGCTCGAGAGGATCCTGTGTACCTGTTTTTTTCCAGAGAAGTCATGCCGAGTCCTCGACTAGCCGGAGGAGGTCTACACAYGCTAGCTCAGTTTTAATGGCTCAGCTACTTCCCCTGCAGGAGCCACGCGTAGTTAAGGTGGCGKCTGACAAAGAATACCCATCYGAATCTGATTAAAGAGACACCAAGCCTTGGATGACTGAGCACATGGCTGTTAGGTGAATTTTCTGAGTATATAGACTCAATTTTTGCATTTTTGAAAGGGGTATCGATGGTAGAGAGAAGCTCCCGATTGTAAAGTTTTAACAAATATTCTAGCTTTCTGGTTATGCATCTGTATGTGAGATTTCTTGTTTTATGACAGACACTCTTTCTGACTCCATCTAATTTTCATCTCATACTGAGAGAGTTCGTGATCGATGGATTCACACGAATTTATATAATTATGTTATGATAAAGGATTTATTGTGGCATCATTGTATTCTCTGGTTTTCTATGTTTGAATGTAAGAAGATCTTACATTTAGATGTCCTCCCCTACAGTCTGTTAGAAGCCTGATGTTTACGACAGACCTTTGCGTCTCTCTAATACAAGTCTTCCCCCTACTCACCCTTACTACAACTCACTGTCTGAAGTTATCTAAGACCTCACTTGCCCATGCATGCCTGGCCTAGTTTTGGAGTTGGAACCACATCGTTCTGAGTTAGCTTCCATTCGATCACCCCATTAAACAAATCGTGACATAAACTGATGGGCGTTGGGATCTGCTCCTACTGCAATCCAGGGGTGACTTCCGTCACCAATAGAACCTATTCTAGGTTTTCTGTCCATTTTCTCTACAGAAGAAAAATTTGTTGTGAAATTCAATTTTAGTCAATTTTTAGTTGGCGGCTTTCATGAATAATTCCCTAAGTTTCCAACTGAAGGAATGTTCAAATATTCTTCAATATTGGTTTATATGTTCCTATTCTATCAAACAGACATGTTTCCTTTTGCATTTCAGAAGTTAAATGAGCAAGGAAGCCCGCAGTTAGTCATATTCTGGACCTCATTACTGAGAAATAAATCAACAAAATATAGATTCAAGGATTCCATTGACCAATTCATCCATCCAGCTACTTGTTTGTTGAGAAACAACATAGAACCCAGGGTTAGTGAAGAAATTTAGAAGGTTTTTCACCTAATTGATCAAGCCAAGACACGTGATTGGTATATATACCAGAGCTATACAGAAATCAGGGTGTATGGATGTGAGTTGCCACCTTACAAATTTCCTAAATACCTCCCAATGAGGATTTTTGCATTGGAGTATATAAGGTAGATGATAAATTCATTTTTTAGTGGCCAAGAAGAAATCCCAATTCAGAATCAAAACTCAGATTGGACCATTCATTTGCAACAACAAAGTAGCAGGTGAAGAAGAAGACATCCTTTTGAAACAAATGAAGTTTCCTTTGAGATTCACTTGGTCATATGACCCATTTGGCATCATTTCTGAGCTCAGGACCAAACAAAATACCACTTGTTATGTGCACACACAAAGGGCAGAGGTTGAAATATATATGAACCAGGATGAATGGGAAGAAAAAACCTTTCAAGAACTAGAGGAGAAACATATATCTATAACCACTTCATAAACCACTACACCTCAAAATAAAGAAGATAAAATTTCAAGGAATGAAGTTTCTCCTTCAGTCACAGAGGTATCAGTTGAATATTGTCAAGTATACATAAATAGGACTAAAACCAGTCACACAACAGATTTTATTAAAGAGGGAGAAATGCAGTCCACCATAGTTTTGGAAGGACCACATTCTTCAACCCAGTCAGATAGTATGTTTGCAGGTTCCCCATCATCACCAGAATCTCAAATAAATCCAAACTCAACTATGACAATTGAATCAGTTCATGGACAAAAGGAGTCAAATATTTTTGACAAGTATAAGGAAATTAAAAAAAGGAATGAGCTTCTCAACACCAACACTTACACTCAATTATGGAAATAGACCTCTACTTCTCAACACAGACTACTATCATCTTTTGACATAGAGAAGGGAAGAATGAAAATGGAATTCTTACAAGCACAAGTCCCCTACCCAAAGACAATAACAAATAACAAGAAGACTACTTTTGAGTTTGATATAAAGGATGTTCATCATGTGGACCAGATGGATATGCAAAGACAAACATGAGAGAAGATATTTTCAACTCTGACAAATACCTCAATGACTGCTTTCAAATTACAGGTATCCGTGAATAATATCTAGTCCCAATTGGATATGATCCTACTAATTTCAAATGATGCAACCCCCCTAGTCCCCTTTAGGGATACATGAAATCCCATTCAAGGATCTTTGATTCTTGAGTCAAATAACCCTCTGAAACCTTAGTGGTCTCCTTCTATATCTAAACACAGGTCCTTTCAGCTTCTTAGTGTAGGTTTAATAGCACCCACAACCTTCCCTCTCTCTCTCCTGCGAAATCTCAGAGTATTGGGCATCATCTCTTTTTTCTGATAAGCCCCCTCTTGATGTGACCTTGGGCTATAACCTCTCATGACCACGCGATTGCAGGCACGGCCGAAAGAGTTTTGGGATCAAAATAATTTTCATCCCGCAATTCTCTTCGAGCCTCCATGTGTCCTCTTGCCAAAACCATGGTCTGGATTGCGGCTCACCCTCAACGTTTTAAAGTTCACGCAACTCCTATCCCCGCAATGCTACGGGACCATCGATCTCCTGAGCTTGATGGTGTTGTCTGAGATGATAGTTCAAATATTCCCTTTCTGAATCTACGGACCAGATTTGCCCCTCCTAAATCAACGAATGTGTTCTCCTTCGTGATTTCGGACTTCAGACTTTTCAAGTCTCAAACCCTGCTTTCCTTTGTACGTCAATCTTTCGGAGTTAATGATCTGCGGACACCTGTCCTCCTAAATCAATGACCCTACTTCTACTTTGGGTGTTTTAACTTTAAACTAGATCAACGGTCATGTGACCCTCTTCTTGATCAACGGTTGATATATCCTTCGGGTCTTTGGACTTCTGAGATCTCAAATCTCAAACTTCACCCTTTTTCTTGATGGATTTTATCTAAAGGCTATAATCCACGCGTGTCCACTTGATCTAGCGATCGAGGATTACTTTGGGTATTTACCCAAATCACATGGATCTATGCCATGTCTCTCTTAGATATGATGGATATGAATTACTTTGGGACTTTACCTAGATTCCATAGATTCACGCCACATCCCTTCTTGATATGACAATCCAGATTCACTTCAACTCTTCAGCTCTTCGACACTTCAGCTCTTCAACACTTCGGCACTTCAACACTTCGTCTCTTCAGCACTTTGGTGCATTAGCTCTTCAGAACTTTGATGCTTCATCTCTTCAACTCTTCGACACTTCAACACTTCAACTCTTTGGCACTTCGGCGCTTCGACTCTTCGGCACTTCGGCGCTTCGCAAGTCGGGAGTCTCAAGTCTCAAACTTGCCTCCTCTTGAACTCACAGTATCTGATGACTCAGATTCACTTGATCGATCTAACGCTTGAGGTTTACTTCAGACAATCTAACGGTTCAGATTTGCTTCTAATGATCAGACGATTGAGATTCTACTTCAGCTCTCTGGCTCTCCAGACTTTGGGAATATCAATTCTCAAACCTTCGTGATTTCTCTCTCCTACGTGTGCAAAGAACTAAGGCTCGTGCACCTTGCTCTGATCAAACAATTGTTGATCCTTTGCACTGTGATCCAACGACCACTGTCGCTCCTCCTCCTGAGCTTCTGATTTCTTTTGACTTAGAAGATTTATCAGTCTTCAAAGGTTTTGACCTTCTCTCCTCCTACGAGTTCGAATCTTGGATCTAATCAACACTTATGAAAGTGTTATCCCTTCTGAGCTTCATCCTTAAAGGATTTCAACTTCCCACACACTCCTTACGTTCAGGAATTTCGATAACTCAGTTTGAAGGATTTCTCGAAAATAAATTCTTCTCGCTCTCCTAGCGTTCCTCTGTTTTGGTTCTTCGACACTTGGTCACTTCTTGACGCTGTGCACTCCTTGCACCTAGTCTATGTTTCCTCTTCTCTCTCTAAACTCTTTCTGAATCAATTTGAGACTCAGTCGACACACTCCTTGCGTTAGATATGCACACCTTGCATACGAGTTTCAGGAAAGAAGCAATTGAAACTGATCCAGTTTCGTCATGAACTCATACGATTGACTTCTCGAACATTCATACATGAACTAAAATGAATTGAATTGCATACACAGAATGCAACATTGATGCAGGCCCGCTCGCAAGCACGTCTTCTCACATGATCTTCTCTCTTCAACTGGCCTGAAGAACTCTTAACAACTCTTCTATTTCCCTATCAGGAATTCCGTACCCACAACAAAATTTTCGCGGGGTCTCCTCTTTGCAACCAGGAGATTGGACTAAATTTCGTGATCTCGCGAATTCGTGAATCAAAGCCTCCGATTCTTCCTTTTCAATCTTGCGACACCCGAACTGGCGATACGGGTATAGCTCCTTTCCTTGTTAGCGTCCTCCCCACATGTAACCGTAGGTTGGGCTTAAATGTTAGTGCCTCTCGAAACTCACACCTTCGTGAGTTTGTAAGTCAAACTCTTGTGTCCTCCTGTTGTGATCTCCCGAGACGCGATAGGTCAATGCTGGGTTGACTCCTCCCTTGACGATTTTTGCTACTCGCAATCTCATAGGTTGAATCGTCAATTCTTCACACTCTTATCCCGCGAATCCCTGAGATGCGAGAATTCAACGGAGTGTCAACTCCTATCTCTAGGCAACGCGTGCCCACCCGTCGACCACGCGGGTCCCACCTTATGGCTCTGCCACGTGTCCACACAAACCTTGGTTCTCGGCACTTCACGACTTCTGATGTCGAAAGTGACCCCTCTCAANTCAAACTCTTGTGTCCTCCTGTTGTGATCTCCCGAGACGCGATAGGTCAATGCTGGGTTGACTCCTCCCTTGACGATTTTTGCTACTCGCAATCTCATAGGTTGAATCGTCAATCCTTCACACTCTTATCCCGCGAATCCCTGAGATGCGAGAATTCAACGGAGTGTCAACTCCTATCTCTAGGCAACGCGTGCCCACCCGTCGACCACGCGGGTCCCACCTTATGGCTCTGCCACGTGTCCACACAAACCTTGGTTCTCAGCACTTCACGACTTCTGATGTCGAAAGTGACCCCTCTCAATCTCCGAACCCCCGAGTGCGCGATAGGCGATGGGGTTTTTTGATCCAACGGTCTTCCTATGACCCAGATCCAACGGCTTTCCTTTCTTCCTTGCTCCTCGCGTCTTCGCGAGTTGGAGTACCCAATGGTTGGGCTCTCCCCTGTGAACTTCTGAGTTCACGAGATCTCTCGATCTATACTACCTGTTCCCCTTAGATGGACGGCTCCTGGCCTTCTCGTCACTTCACCGCTCGTGAAGTTGAAGGTCTTCCCCTTCTGTCTTCCGATGCCTGAGTCCCCGATGTGGGAGATCTCGCGACATGCGTCCTCCACAAGGAACGGTTTTGATCTTGTTGGGATATCGCGGATCGCGATATCGCACTTCTCGTTGTAGTCTTTTGGGGCTTCAACTTGCGAGTCCCTGATACACGATATCACGTGTAGATCCGACAGCTCCTATGATTTGGGATCGACGGCTCTGCCCCTCCTGAGCTTCGAATCTCTTCCACGCTTATGTTGTAACCTCCCTACACCTCCGTGAGATCCAATGGCCCACGGGACTTCACAGAATCTCCTCAAAGGATTCCGACCATTCGTTCATTCCTTCATAAGTCCACGAGATGACTAAAGGTCTCCTTATGAGACTTGCTTGCCTACTTCATCAACCTGCGATGCACTTGCGGCTTCAAGTCGCACTTGTCTATGCTGACCTTCAGCAACTCAGAGGCCTATCCTTCCTGAGCTTTCTCACACTTTCAACCTCAAAGAGGTTCTCTGCACACACTCCTTGCGGCAAATTCTCAACTACTTCTAAGTGTTGAGTTCTTTTGACTCTGCGCACACCTGCAGCAGCAGTCCTTCAATACTTTGCTCAGTTTCACGACTGAGACTCTCCTTAGCCTGTGCACTCCTTGTACAACTCGTATAACCCAACTTCTCTTCTGGGTGAATGAGAACAAGAGCTAACTATCTGAGCCTTCTGTCAACGCACTCCTTGCGGACGAATTCAACTGCACTCCTTGCAGGAATCCTTGCTCAGATAGAGAAACAACTGTAACTCATTCCACTTCTTCTCAGATTTCAACCTCAACACATGAAATCATACACACAGCATAATAGCAAATGCATAACAGGAAGTAAATAGCATTCAACATACATACACAGAGAATAACACGACAGACATGAATCTGAATCAACTTCTTCTATTAATTCAAGATCTGTACATGGGTGTTCTTCTATAGTTCTCTGCTTCTCTCCTATGCTCTAGATTCTTCTAACTCTCCCTGAATTATCAACTCCTATGCTCTGGATTCTTCTAACTCTCCCTGAATTATCAACTCCTACTACAATGATACAATGAGGGTGTCTATATCCGTTCTCCCTCTTTCTTCTAGAACTGTCTAATCTAATATTTAATTCTACCTACTTACATTTACTACTATAAATGCCTCTGTCTATCTCAGACGAGAGTGGGGCGCTCAAGGTCTGATTACATTTTTCCAAGCGCCTTCATTAAATGATCTCATTTAAGTTTGCACGTCAACTTCAAGGGAAATTCAAAAACTTGCGCTGGACGTCTTCCAGCTGTCTTCTTCTTCCACGTTGGTTTTGCTTGTCGTGAGGGATGCTCCTGCATCATACTCCCTCGCTTGAAAATTTTCATGGGCTCCTGTCCATGATCTCCTGTACAGTCTGTCCATGCTTTTGTATCACTGCTTCCGTCTCCCAGCTGGCATCTTCCACTGGATGGCCCTTCCATTTGACCAGATACTCATAGTATTCCTTGCGCCTAGTCTTCTTGCTCACCTTCTTGTCCAGTATACACTCCATCTGCGGCTTCTCTGCAATCGGAATCTGCCTCTGCCACTAGAACTTTGGTTGTTCATCAGTTTTTGCTTCTCCATCTCTATATGGGTATAAATCCGCGATGTTGAATATCGGAGATATTCCGATCCCATTCGGTAATTCAATCTTGTAAGCATTTTCTCTAAATTTCTCCAAGACCTTGCATGGCCCGATTTTCTTCACTTTCAGTTTATTGTATGTTCCCCTTGGGAACCTTTTCTTCCTCAAATGTGCCAGAACTAGATCACCAACTTCAAACTGAAGTTGTCTTCGATGTTGATCTGTTCTGCGCTTGTACTCCTGATTTGATTTCAGCAGTCGCTCCTTCACCCTGCTGTGAAGTTCTTTCATCGCCTCAGCGAATTCTTCTGCACTAGCGCTGCTAGTAGAAGTCTGTTCCGAATCTCACAATTCTGAAACTCCTCTTGGTTGCATCCCATATACAACCTGAAATGGACTTTTTCCTGTACTTCGATTCACTAAATCGTTTTATGAAAACTCTGCCTGTGGTAATATGCTATCCCAACTGTTGTGGTGTTCTGTCACCAAGCTCCTCAACAAGTCTCCCAGACTCCTATTGACCACTTTTGTTTGTCCATCTGTCTGAGGATGATAAGCCGAACTAAACACCAAGTTATTTCCTAGCTTCTTCCATAGCGTCCTCCAGAAATGCCCTATGAATTTTGTATCTCTGTCCAAAACTATGCTTTTCGGCAATCCATGAAGTCGAATGACCTCTTTGAAGAACAGATTTGTGACGTGAGTCGCATCGCTGGTTTTCTGGCATGGAATGAAGTGTGCCATCTTAGAAAACCTATCAACTGCCACAAAGATTGAATCAACACCCCTTTGTGTCTTTGGTAAACCCAATACAAAATCCATGTTGATCGCCTCTCATGGCCTCTCTGGTATGGGCAATGGCTGATAAAGTCCTGCATTCTTCTTTCTCCCCTTCGAATGCTAGGAAACTCTACATCGGTCCACAAACCTCTTGACCTCTGCTTGCATCCCTAGCCAAAAATATGATTCGCTCAACTTCGCGAATGTCTTGTCGTGGCCGAAATGTCCTGCTAAGACTCCACTGTGCTTCTCCTTTAACAGGTTCTCCCTCATGGAGCATTTCAGAATGCACAATTGACTTCCTTTGAACAATAATCTATCTTGGATCATATAGTCTGTCCAAGGGATTCTGTCTCTAAGAACTGGATTCTCAGCTGCTTCATACGCCTCTCCAAAATCTGCATCTCCTACGTACATGCCCCTGAAATTTTTAAAACCCAAAGTTTTGACTTGGAACTCCTGCAACAACAAACATTTCCTGCTCAACGCATCAGCCACTTTCTTAGCAGTACCAAATATATGATTTATTACAAAAGTGAAATTTTTCATGTATTCAACCCATTTAGCATGCCTCTGATTCAACTTTTCCTGTTGAGTCACAAACTGCAATGCATAGTTATCACTATATATAACAAATTCCTTTGGAATCAAATAATGCCTCCATTTTTTCAATGCCTGGATGATGGCATAGAATTCCTTATCATACGTGGAGTACTTTTATTTTGCCTCATTCAGCTTCTCGCTGAAATATGCAATCGGCATGTCCTCCTGACTCAAGACCGCTCCTATGGCAAACCCGCTTGCATCACATTTTACCTGAAATGTCTTTTGAAAATCTGGCAATACCAGAATTGGTTGTTCCGTAATCCTTCGTTTCAACAAATTGAAAATTTTCTCAGATTCATCAGTCCAGTGAAAAGATTTATGTCTTTTATTCACTGTATCCATCATTGCTGCGCTAATTCCACTGAAATTCCTGATGAATTTCCAGTAGAAACTAGCTAACCCATGAAAACTTCTTACCTCGAATACATTTCTCGGTGATGGCCAATTTTTGATTACTTCCACTTTATCTGGATCCATCCTCAATTCATTCGCCGAAATAACAAAACCCAAGTAAATGAGCTCTGTCTTCATGAATGAGGACTTCTTCATATTTATCAACAACTTCTCCTGCTATAGCTTCTTCATTACAATAGCCAAATGCTTCAGATGTTTAGCCTTCATCTTGCTGAAAATCAATATGTCATCCAGATACACGATGACAAATTTCCTGATGAAATCCTTCAAGACTTCATTCATTAACCTCATAAAGGTACTTGGTGCATTCCTCAAGCCATATGGCATAACAAGCCATTCATACAAACCTTCTTTTGTCTTGAATG
>JASDQU010108521.1:103636-113703 GCA_032191745.1 Picea mariana | reverse complement strand
CTTCCGTCTCCCAGCTGGCATCTTCCACTGGATGGCCCTTCCATTTGACCAGATACTCATAGTATTCCTTGCGCCTAGTCTTCTTGCTCACCTTCTTGTCCAGTATACACTCCATCTGCGGCTTCTCTGCAATCGGAATCTGCCTCTGCCACTAGAACTTTGGTTGTTCATCAGTTTTTGCTTCTCCATCTCTATATGGGTATAAATCCGCGATGTTGAATATCGGAGATATTCCGATCCCATTCGGTAATTCAATCTTGTAAGCATTTTCTCTAAATTTCTCCAAGACCTTGCATGGCCCGATTTTCTTCACTTTCAGTTTATTGTATGTTCCCCTTGGGAACCTTTTCTTCCTCAAATGTGCCAGAACTAGATCACCAACTTCAAACTGAAGTTGTCTTCGATGTTGATCTGTTCTGCGCTTGTACTCCTGATTTGATTTCAGCAGTCGCTCCTTCACCCTGCTGTGAAGTTCTTTCATCGCCTCAGCGAATTCTTCTGCACTAGCGCTGCTAGTAGAAGTCTGTTCCGAATCTCACAATTCTGAAACTCCTCTTGGTTGCATCCCATATACAACCTGAAATGGACTTTTTCCTGTACTTCGATTCACTAAATCGTTTTATGAAAACTCTGCCTGTGGTAATATGCTATCCCAACTGTTGTGGTGTTCTGTCACCAAGCTCCTCAACAAGTCTCCCAGACTCCTATTGACCACTTTTGTTTGTCCATCTGTCTGAGGATGATAAGCCGAACTAAACACCAAGTTATTTCCTAGCTTCTTCCATAGCGTCCTCCAGAAATGCCCTATGAATTTTGTATCTCTGTCCAAAACTATGCTTTTCGGCAATCCATGAAGTCGAATGACCTCTTTGAAGAACAGATTTGTGACGTGAGTCGCATCGCTGGTTTTCTGGCATGGAATGAAGTGTGCCATCTTAGAAAACCTATCAACTGCCACAAAGATTGAATCAACACCCCTTTGTGTCTTTGGTAAACCCAATACAAAATCCATGTTGATCGCCTCTCATGGCCTCTCTGGTATGGGCAATGGCTGATAAAGTCCTGCATTCTTCTTTCTCCCCTTCGAATGCTAGGAAACTCTACATCGGTCCACAAACCTCTTGACCTCTGCTTGCATCCCTAGCCAAAAATATGATTCGCTCAACTTCGCGAATGTCTTGTCGTGGCCGAAATGTCCTGCTAAGACTCCACTGTGCTTCTCCTTTAACAGGTTCTCCCTCATGGAGCATTTCAGAATGCACAATTGACTTCCTTTGAACAATAATCTATCTTGGATCATATAGTCTGTCCAAGGGATTCTGTCTCTAAGAACTGGATTCTCAGCTGCTTCATACGCCTCTCCAAAATCTGCATCTCCTACGTACATGCCCCTGAAATTTTTAAAACCCAAAGTTTTGACTTGGAACTCCTGCAACAACAAACATTTCCTGCTCAACGCATCAGCCACTTTCTTAGCAGTACCAAATATATGATTTATTACAAAAGTGAAATTTTTCATGTATTCAACCCATTTAGCATGCCTCTGATTCAACTTTTCCTGTTGAGTCACAAACTGCAATGCATAGTTATCACTATATATAACAAATTCCTTTGGAATCAAATAATGCCTCCATTTTTTCAATGCCTGGATGATGGCATAGAATTCCTTATCATACGTGGAGTACTTTTATTTTGCCTCATTCAGCTTCTCGCTGAAATATGCAATCGGCATGTCCTCCTGACTCAAGACCGCTCCTATGGCAAACCCGCTTGCATCACATTTTACCTGAAATGTCTTTTGAAAATCTGGCAATACCAGAATTGGTTGTTCCGTAATCCTTCGTTTCAACAAATTGAAAATTTTCTCAGATTCATCAGTCCAGTGAAAAGATTTATGTCTTTTATTCACTGTATCCATCATTGCTGCGCTAATTCCACTGAAATTCCTGATGAATTTCCAGTAGAAACTAGCTAACCCATGAAAACTTCTTACCTCGAATACATTTCTCGGTGATGGCCAATTTTTGATTACTTCCACTTTATCTGGATCCATCCTCAATTCATTCGCCGAAATAACAAAACCCAAGTAAATGAGCTCTGTCTTCATGAATGAGGACTTCTTCATATTTATCAACAACTTCTCCTGCTATAGCTTCTTCATTACAATAGCCAAATGCTTCAGATGTTTAGCCTTCATCTTGCTGAAAATCAATATGTCATCCAGATACACGATGACAAATTTCCTGATGAAATCCTTCAAGACTTCATTCATTAACCTCATAAAGGTACTTGGTGCATTCCTCAAGCCATATGGCATAACAAGCCATTCATACAAACCTTCTTTTGTCTTGAATGCTGTTTTCCATTCATCACCTTCTCTCATGCGAATTTGATGATATCCACTCTTCAAATCTATCTTTGAAAAAAAAATTGCTCCACTTAAGCAATCCATCAAATCATCCATCCTTGGTAATGGAAATCTGTACCTGATGGTTATCTTGTTAATGGATCTTGAATCAGTGCACATCCTCCAGCCTCCGTCTTTCTTCGGACTGAGCACTGTCGGAATAGCACACAGACTCAAGCTTTCCCTGACCAATCCTTTGTCCAACAACTCCTGGACATGTCTTTTAACTTCTTCATTCTCTTGCGGCGTCAATATGTATGCGGATTTGTTTGGTAAACTAGCTCCTGGTATGAGGTCAATATGATGACTCACACTCCTCATCGGTGGTAACGAACGAGGTAGTTCGTCCACTACAATATCAGCGAACTCTTCCAGTAGTTCCTGAATCTCATCTGGTAAATCATCCACTCTTGTGCTAGTCAGAACAATTCTCGGTTTTCTGATCACAAAGAATTGTGGATCCTCCTTCTTCTTAACTTCTGTAAGAAGTTCCTTCCCACTCATAAGAAGTACTGTGTTTCTTACCTCCGGTTTCACTTCTTTATCCTCAATTGGATGTAACATATGGGTTCTCCCATTCTTCTTCAGGGTGTAGGTGTTCATCCTCCCATCATGAATCACATTTCTATCATATTGGCACAATAAATGACAAACATCCATAGGAATAACATCACATAAAATTTTATCATTATACCCTCCTATCTTGATGTCAACTAAGCACTGTTTGGTGAAATTTACCTGATGTCCCTTCTATAGCCATGAAACTTTGTATGGACTTGGATGATCAGTTGTCTCCAACTCCAACTTTTCTACCATCTCGGTTGAAACGAGATTCTCTGTGCTTCCACTGTCCACAATGACCTTGCACACTCTGGCCTTCGTCTTGCAAGCAGTCCTAAAAAGACTGTTCCTCTGCGCTGTATTTTCCATCTCCTTTTCTGGCATCAAAAGGACTTTCCGCATTACCAACGACCTTTCGCCTTCAGCGTATTCTACCTCAGCATCTCGCCTCTGTGCCTCGGTGATGTGAATCTCTCCAGTTTCTTTATTTTTCTCTGGACACTCAAACGACATGTGCCCATTCTTTCCACATGTGAAGCATGTGATTACTCCACCTCTTCCCCTTCCTCTACCTCTAGTACGAGGAAACCTATCATTATCAGCATATCCTCCTCTCTATTCATTTTGATATCCTCGATGCTCAACATATGGCCCTCTCTGTGAGGTTCCACCTCTTTCAACTTTTCCCTGAGGTTTCTTCCATTCCTCCTTGGGCTTTTGGTATTTATCTTGGGAAACTGCTTTGCCTCTGGGTTGGCTTCTGCCTTGGCCTCGCTGACCTTGCTTACAACTCAGCTTCTCTTCATCTTTCAGAGCCATTTGGTAAGCATCCTCCACCGTTCGGATGGTTTCCATACTTATTTCATCCTGAATTTCATACCTTAGGCCATTCATATACCTGGCCACCTTTTCGTCATTGCTTTCGTGATGACCTACCCTGATATTCAACCTGTAAAATTCCTCAGTATACTCCTTCATTGTCATTAGCTTCTGTCTCAGGTTCTGCATCCTCCTGAACAGAGAAATTTGATAATCCCTAGGAATGAATTTTGCCTTCATTTTTGCAATCATCCTATCCCAGCTCTTAATTTTCTGCTTGCCTTGGCAATGCCTGTCAGCTTGTAGATCATCCCACCACAAGGCTGCATGTTCTTTTAATCTCATAACGGCATGCCTGACCTTCTTATCCTCTTCAATGTCTTCATAATCGAAGTAGGTGTCAAGAGATCTAATCCAATCTAGCAGCTCTTCTCCATCCAGATTTCCCTCATAAACTGGAATATCCATTTTTACCTTTGTACTCATCCTTGCAACAGCTTTAAGTAAGCGTTCACTCACTGCATCTTCCACTGGGATGTCTTCTTATTCATGTCCAGCATCGTCTTCCTTTTCGGATTCACTGATATCTCCCGCATCATCTTTGCGCCTTTCTCTTATCTCCATGTCCTCCATTCTGGCACGAAGATTTCACATTCCTCTCTCCACGTCTAGATTCTACACTTGCCTACCTCTTTCTCTGGACAATTCCCTTTCCTCCTCTGGATCGGGTGATTGTCTACCCCTTCTCCTTGGCGGCATGGTGAATTTTCCCTTTTTCTCCGCTACAGAAAGAAAAGAAGCTTTTCTAAGCTCTGATACCACTTGACACAGGCACGCTCACAAGCACGTCCGCTCACAGGATCTTCTCTCTTCAACTGGCCTGAAGAACTCTTAACAGCTCTTCTATTTCCCTATCGGGAATTCCGTACCCACAGAAAACTTTCCACGGGGTCTCCTCTTTGCAACCGGGAGATCGGACTAAATTTCGTGATCTCGCGAATTCGTGAATCAAAGCCTCTGATTCCTCCTTTCCAATCTTTCGACACCTGAACTGGCGATACGGGTATAGCTCCTTTCCTTGTTAGCGTCCTCCCCACATGTAACCGTAGGTTGGGATTAAATGTTAGCACCTCTCGAAACTCGCACCTTCGTGAGTTTGTGAGTCAAACTCTTGTGTCCTCCTGTTGCGATCTCCCAAGACACGATAGGTCAACGCTGGGTTGACTCCTCCCTTGACGATTTTCGCTACTCACAACCTCGTAGGTTGAATCGTCGAGCCTTCACACTCTTATCCTGAGAATCCCCGAGATGCGAGAATTCAACAGAGTGTCAACTCCTATCTCCAGGCAACACGTGCCCACCCGTCGACCACGCGGGTCCCAGCTTATGGCTCTACCACGTGTCCACACGAACCTCGGTTCTCGGCACTTCGCGACTTCTGATGTCGAAAGTGACCCCTCTCAATCTTTGAACCCCCGAGTGTGCGATAGGCAATGGGGTTTTCCGATCCAACGGTCTTCCTATGACCCAGATCCAATGGCTTTCCTTTCTTCCTCTCTCCTCGCGTCTTCGCAACTTGGAGTACCCAATGGTTGGGCTCTCACCCTACGAACTTTTGAGTTCGCGAGATCTCTCGATCTCTACTACCTGTCCCCCTTAGATGGACGGCTCCTGGCCTTCTCGTCACTTCGTCGCTCGTGAAGTTGAAGGTCTTCCCCGTCCGTCTTCTGATGCCCGAGTCCCCGATGTGGGAGATCTCACAACACGCGTCCTCCACAACGAACAGTTCTGATCTTGTTGGGATATCGCGGATCGCGATATCGCACTTCTCGTTGCAGTCTTTTGGGGCTTCAACTTGCAAGTCCCCGATACACGATATCACGTGTAGATCCGACAGCTCCTATGATTTGGGATCGACGGCTCTGCCCCTCCTGAGCTTCAAATCTCTTCCACGCTTATGCTGTAACCTCCCTGCACCTTCGTGAGATCCAACGGCCCACGGGACTTCGCGGAATCTCCTCAAAGGATTCTGACCGTTCGTTCGTTCCTTCGTAAGTTCACGAGACGACTAAAGGTCTCCTTACAAGACTTTCTTGCCTACTTCATCAACTTGCGATGCACTTGCGGCTTCAAGTCGCACTTGTCTATGCTGACCTTTAGCAGCTCAGAGGCCTATCCTTCCTGAGCTTTCTCACACTTTCAACCTCAAAGAGGTTCTCTGCATGCACTCCTTGCGGCAAATTCTCAACTACTTCTAAGTGTTGAGTTCTTTTGACTCTGCGCACACCTGCAGCAGCAGTCCTTCAATACTTCACTCAGTTTCACAACTGAGACTCTCCTTAGCCTACGCACTCCTTGCACGACTCGTATAACCCAACTTCTCTTTTGGGTGAATGAGAACAAGATCTAACTATCTGAGCCTTCTGTCAATGCACTCCTTGCGGACGACTCAACTGCACTCCTTGCAGGAGTCCTTGCTCAGATAGAGAAACAACTGTAACTCATTCCACTTCTTATCAGATTTCAACCTCAACACATGAAATCATACACACAACATAATAGAAAATGCATAACAGGAAGTAAATAGCATTCAACATACATACACAGAGAATAACATGACAGACATGAATCTGAATCAACTTCTTCTATTAATTCAAGATCTGTACATGGGTGTTCTTCTACAATTCTCTGCTTCTCTCCTATGCTCTGGATTCTTCTAACTCTCCCTGAATTACCAATTTCTATGCTCTGGATTCTTCTAACTCTCCCTGAATTATCAACTCCTACTACAATGATACAATGAGGGTGTCTATATCCGTTCTCCCTCTTTCTTCTAGAACTGTCTAATCTAATATTTAATTCTACCTACTTACATTTACTACTATAAATTCCTCTATCTATCTCAAACGAGAGCGGGGTGCTCAAGGTCTGATTACATTTTCCAAGCGCCTTCATTAAATGATCTCATTTTATTTTGTGCGTCAACTTCAAGGGAAATTCAAAAACTTGCGCTAGACGTCTTCCAGCTGTCTTTTGCTTCCACATTGGTTTTGCTTGTCGTGAGGGATGCTCCTGCATCAAACATTCATTCAATCACACATTAAAATGAACACAGTCCAAGATTTGGGACAATTATGTCTGTTCTATTCATTCATGAAACAAATTACATATATTGTAGTTGTCCACTACGTCTTTCTTCTACTCTATTTTGTTCTATTGATCTCTATCTTCCTCTCTCATTATACTTTTACAATACAATAATAAACTATCTAAGGACTGGCTCCACGAGCTCTCTTCATCCTGTCTACAACCTATCCTATCAAACTCTTAGCGGTTACCTACTATGTCCTATTACAATAAATACCAATTATTTCCAGATAAGAGTCAACACTCTATATCTACAACTCCTTACAGTCCTTCATGACTTTACAAACACGACATATTTAAAAATGTTGTTTTCAAAAATATCTCAACAAGTCCATTTACTTCTGAGTTAAATGTTGATTTGAAACTCTGGCATGTTGAGATGTCATTCCTTTGCCTCCACACTTGCGTATTTGAATTTGGAGGTGATGCTCCTGCATCATACTCCTCTGGTTAAAATTTTCGTGGACTCCTGTCCATGAGCTCCTGTATTGTTTTTCCATGCTTCAAAATATCAAGTTCTGTGACCCAACTTGAATCTTCCACTGGATGATCTTTCCACTTCACTAAATATTGAGGATATGTCTTCCTCCAGGTCTTCTTTCCAACTCTTTGTTCAATGATTTTCTCCATATGAGGTTTTTTTGTTGTGGGCAATTGTTCTTTCCACTGAACTTCCTTTTGATCATCTGATTCTTCTTTCTCATCTCTCCTGTAAGGATATAGGTCTACAACATTGAATATTGGTGATATCCCAACATTGTCTGGCAACTCAATTTCATAAGCATTAGCTATGAATTTTCTTAGAATCCTGCATGGTCCTATCTTCTTCATCTTCAACTTGTTATACGTTCCCCTTGGAAACCTTTCTTTTCTCAAATGATCTAAAATTTCATCTCCAACTTCGAATTGAACTTCTCTCCTCTTTTGATCAAATCTGCTCTTATATTTTAGGCTGATGTCATGTAGCTGATCTCTGATTCTGTCATAGAGTTTCTTCATTTTTGTTGCAAAATCCTCAACTCTAGCACTCCTGAATTCATCTTGATTCAGATCCCTCAACTCTGTAATCTGTTAAGAACCTGAATATATCTACAAATATAATCACCACAAATACTGAATATACAATAGATCCACAAAGCAATATAGAAGAAACCACACTTTATTATTACCAAACCCTTGAGGCAGGGAAACACCATACAATGGATCCTATTATGGAAGGGATCCTCTCATGTTCACTTGCCTCTTCGAGGGGGCATCCTCCTATTGAGCTACTGCTCCAAATACAATACTTCTCTTCATATCCCCTTACATTGTTTAAACCCCTTTATATAGTGCTACCATCACCTAAGAACATTCTAGAGGAGGATTCTTCTAGAAGTAGAACCTTCTAAGAAGTCCTCTTACATTTATTATATCTAGCTACCCATTTATTATATCTAACTACCATAGTGGGCCTTATTTAATAATATAGTGGACCTAGTCCACCTTACATTGAATGACCTCCACTATTATCACTATGGGCCCTCTGGGCCCTCCCACTACCTCTCTAGCTACCTTACATTCCATCCCTTTTATGAAAGCGTTGTCCTCAACGCTTAATGTACAACCATATACCAGGGTCCCATGGATAAGTGTGGACCATAGTGCCGAAGTAGACTAGAGAACCAGGGTCCCATTGAGAAATGGAAGCCACCATGATGAAGTAGTCCAACCACCATTGTAAACCAGGGTCCCATGTCCAAGTGCTCATGTGAACTCCACACAGAAGATATCGACACCCAATAACCAACTGAAAATGATGCTCCCAATACTGACACCTATCATGTGGATCCAAATAAGAATATCCAGCCACATAGTGGGAAAGGGTCAACACTGAATCTGGAAGGAACAATACCATTGTAGAATATGCAGGCTAGACATTGGTAATCATAACTAGCTCTTTATGTGGGACATTGATGTCCTCTACAGAAGGTGGAGTAGAGTCATCAAATAAAATATGGAAGTGGTTGTCATCCCGGAAATGAAAACTATCCATATACCAATCATCGCAATCGACCTAGAGATCATATCAAGAATATATTTCTTGATTATATTCATCCTTGATTTCCTCCATAAGAAATCTATCCTGCATGTTATTCAATGAATCTTGAATACTACGAAAATTATCATTGAGGTTGTTTGTGAGGCCATCCAATTTGAGATCCAATGTGTCATACAATTGGGATTTGAACGCTTCAAAAATTTCTTTGAGTGTTTGAGAGGAAATAGCCACTTGATCACCCTATTAACTCTTCATTCCCGCAACCGTCATGAAAAAACCCAAAAAATAGAACAATAAGTTACGGCAAAAAATCGCAGTTGTTTCTGAAAAAACCCTGAAAAACTGTTGAATTTAAAATGCTCATAACTTCACTTCCCGGACTCCGTTTCAGCTGATTTTTTTTTTGAAATTGGGTGAAATTGTGAGAGGAACTAAGATTTTTAATTTTTTTTTGGAAAATTTGGCCTCCAACAGCTTTAAAATAAATAAATCGCGCTGTCGTCCAYGGAAAAACCCTGAAAAATTGCAGATTTTAAAACTTCAATATCTTGACTTCCCGGACTCCGTTTTGGACGATTTGTTTTTTCAACTTGGGTGATTTTCTGAGAGGAACTCATATATACAACCTTTTTCTACAATTTTTKCATAGAAATATACTAAAAATTTCTGGAATGTCGCGGCCCTCTTTTTTCTTGTCTGAAAAAAAAAATCTGCAAAAATAAAAAATATTTGCCCACAATTTCTGCCAAGGAAAGTGCTCTGATACCACTTGTTAAGAAACTTAATAGATATACAAATATAATCATCACAAATACTGAATACACAATAGATCCACAAAGCAATATAGAAGAAACCACACTTTATTATTACCAAACCCTTGAGGTAGGGAAACACCATACAATGGATCCTATTATGGAAGGAATCCTCTCTTGATTACTTGCCTCTTCAAGGGGGCATCCTCCTATTGAGCTACCGCTCCAAATACAATACTTCTCTTCATATCCCCTTACAATGATTGAACCCCTTTATATAATGCTACCATCACCTAAGAACATTCTAGAGGAGGAATCTTCTAGAAGTAGAACCTTCTAA